>BGNK01001472.1:0-82940 GCA_003297005.1 Symbiodinium sp. clade A Y106 | reverse complement strand
GAGTGGGAGTGGGAGTGGGAGTGGGAGTGGGAGTGGGAGTGGGAGTGGGAGTGGGAGTGGGAGTGGGAGTGGGAGTGGTAGGAGGAGGAGGAGGACTAACGTAATCGGCATCAAACCCATTATCATCATCGTCGCAATCGTCATGGCATCGCTGCTGCTTCAGGCAACGGCAACACCATTGGGATGTGGGGCCTCGGACCCAAGGAAGGATCCCTCAGAAGGGACCCCCGTTTAAACATGTAAGAGCTGAGGCACTTTGAATGGTATGTTTGAGAGGGGCTATGAACGAAAAGTACTGCCTGTACACCTCTACCCTCAACCCGAAATTCGAAACACCAAATCCTCATCAACAATAAGCTCGTTATGCAGCCCGTGCGAAAAAAAAAGCTGAAAACAAAGACAAACCTATGAATCAAGAGAACATGAGCCGCAGCCTGGCTAGCTCGTCCGGAAGCTCGTCCTCGGCGCTATAGTCTAGTTCAGCGGTCTTCCTGAGTCAGCGCGGAAACATGCTCGAGTGTGAAGTTTAGGATTTCCGGTCGGGGTCGAAGATTATTGTTTCGGGTTGAAGGGGTTAAGGGTTTAGAGTAGTAGTCGTCGTCCGTCGTCGTCGTAGTCGTATTCGTAGTCATAGTCGAAGTAGTAGTTGTAGTAGTAGTCGTAGTAGTCGTCGTAGTAGTCGTGGTCGTGGTCGTGGCCGTAGTCGTAGTCGTGGTGCTGGTAGTAGCAGTAGTCGTCGTCGTCGTAGTAGCAGTAGTAGTAGTAGTAGTAGCAGGAGTAGGAGTAGTAGTGGTAGTAGCAGCAGTAGTAGTAGTAGTAGGAGTAGTAGTACTAGTAGTAGTAGCAGCAGTAGCAGTAGTAGCACTAGTAGTAGTCGTCGTCGTAGTAGTAGTAATAGTAGCAGTTGTAGTGACACTAGCAATAGTACAGTACTGCTCGTAGTCGTAGTGGCAAAAGCAGTGGAAGTAGCAATATCAGTAGCAGTAACTGTTGCAGTTGCGCAGTAGCAGTAGCAGTAGTAGTAGTAGTAGTAGCAGCACTAGTAGTAGTAGTAGTAGCAGTAGTAGTAGTAGCAGCTGCCGTGGCAGCAGCAACAGCAAGCAGCAGCGGCAGCAAGAAGTAGCAAGCAGTAGCAACGAGTAGCAAGCAGTAGTAAGGAGTAGCAAGCAGTAGCAAGAAGGAGTAGCAAGCAGTAGCAAGGAGTAGCAAGCAGTAGCAGTAGCAGCACAAGTAGCAGTAGCAGTAGCCGTAGCAGTAGCAGTAGCAGTAAGAAGCAGTAACATGCAGTAGCAAGCAATTACAGTACTAGTCGTATGGGTAGTGGTGTTCGTAGGTGGTTGTGTTGTCATGATTGCTGTCGTCGTCGCCGTTGTCGTTGCAGTCGAAACCGAACGTCATAAATGCTAAAATTCTCGCATCCTGATGCGAGTGAGCCCCACGACCTCCAAACCCTAAACGCAATAAACCGAAACAACCAACAAAAATCTTTTCAAACAACAACAGCCAGAGCTCGAATTCTCTAGGGCCGCGCTGCTCATGCCTCCCGCGCCCCTCATCTCAGACCTCTTCTTTAAAAAGTCCTTGGCTTAGTCGGGTGTAACGTGTAGGGCTTTGGGGGGCAAGTGTTCAGAGTTTCGCTTGGGGCATCCTCGCCTGCTTGCAGGTGATGCGATGATTTGTGGCGGTAGCAAGGCCTATGCAAGGATTCGGGGAAAGGCTTTGGCTTTGCGTTGGTTAAGGCTCGCCGCTTACAGGGTTGAAGGAGGCCGTGTCAGCAAACTGGGACAACCTGGTAGCCCATTGAAACCGTTCCTTTGGTTCTGGTTGGTGTTGAAGGGCCCGTTTTGCACCTTGCAAGTGTTCCTTTGGTGTTCCAGAAACAAGCCGATTATAGATCCCAAGTTCTAAACCATGAAACCTATATCCTAGAACCTAAAACCAAAGCCACAAAAGTAGCCCGTAGAACTTGGCTGGTTCTGGTCCAGGGCTTCAGGGGTTAAGGGTCAAGGTTTGTTGACGACACATGGCCAACAAATCTCCGGGCAGGTCGGTGACTTGTTCGAGGCGCAAACACGCTACCAGTTTTGTGACTCCAACCCCTGTACTAAGTCAAAAAAGCTTCGGTATTGGGATGTTGGGCAGTGCAGGGTTCGAGTTCTGGCTTGAAGATGCGTTGGAGGTGTCGCTCTTACTACTGCTCAGAGCCGAATGCAAGGCCCAGAAGCTATGCCCGTCTCAGGCATGACTTTCGCCAGATTGTCAAGGTTTGCCACCGTCGCAGTTGAACACTCTGTGCTGGCTCCGCAACCCATGGCTTCAGGAGGGATAACTCAAACCCTTCCCCCTGTATCTTGAGCAAGAAAGGCACCGAACACGTGGCATCTGCCTTCATAAACGATCGGAACCCCAAGCACACATGTTTCCCCAGCGAAACGTCAACAAGTCCAGGCCTTCGATTGAAAACCTACGAACCACGAAATAGCCGAAGAGGTTCAATCATCTGTTCTCTATCACCGTTTCCCCACAGGATTCATCGCCAGGTCGAGTGATGATAGAAGTCTCTTTTGCTGCACTGTCAACTGCCCTTCTTTGTCTTTATGATTGTCACTGGCCCAGCGATGACCTTAAGCAGACACCAACTTCATCACCTTGACCAGCGTGAGTATCACATCGTTTCTCCATTCACCGGCATCGCACTATTGTCACCATCATAGACACCAATAAGTAGCACCCGCGTGCTTAACATCACTTCCATCATGATGGTCAGCATCACTATGGTCGCAATGCTCCTCGCGATTACCATGACCATATGTGGATAGCATGGCAATCATGCTGCTCGTGGCCACGACTGCTCCCAGGCAGCTATTCGTCACTGTGTACCACCAGCATCATCGTCGTGATGTTAATCTTTCGACCAACACCATCACCACCATCACCACCGCACCGGAAACGTCAACAACACCACCTCATCATCATCATCGAAGCTCCTTCGGCGGAATTTATGACGACCTATACTAACCAGTCTTTGCATTGGTCAATTTTCACTTTGAAGTTGGATTTCAACAAAAAGTCGATGCCTCCCGAGCGCGGCCAGAAGGAACCATGAAGCAGACTAGCCTCCGCGTACCAGTCGCAAAACTACTGCTAGAACGACCACGTCAGCACGAGCACGGGCGCGAGCACTCGCACTAGCAATAGCTCTAGCACTCGCCAAAGCACTGTACTAGCACTACTACCACTACAACGACTACGACGACGAGTACGACTACCACTACGACTACATCTACCACTGCGACTATCACACCACTGACACTTCACCTAGCACTAGACCTGACACTCGCACTGGCACTAGCAGTAGCATTGCGATTACTACTACGACTACTACGACTACTGCTACAACTACTGATACTACTACTACTACTACTACTACCACTACTACTCCTTCTTCTACTTCTTGCCGCTGTCGGCTAGAAGCAGTGGTCGTCGTAGAAATAACAGGTCACATCTCGCAAGTTTCCGCGGCATCCGGTGGGTTCAAAGTCATTCATTGCGAAGGCCTGAAAATATTTACAGTTTAAGCACATGCGCCTTAGACAAGTGCTGCGAAATCCCTGCTCGCCCACTGCACGGTCTGCAAACTCAATCATAAGCAACACTAGGGAACACCCGGATCTCAGAACAGATTGCTGGTGTAGCTTGATACTCAGCCCTTGCCCCAAGAAGAGCTAAAACCCGTGGTTCTACGCTACGTAGGATCCCGGTTATATGAGGTTCAATATCAGTGCAGCGAGCTCTTGCGAAACGGGCACCTTCAGGTATCCCGAGTAAGAACAACTTCACCCTTTACCAACTTAGATGCACTTGCTGTGGGATCCAACGGGTTGAGGTCTCGGCAACCCTCTACATCTCATCATCTGCCAAGACCGACATACATCCCAGCCACCCTTGACCAAAACAAGCGGCTTGGGCTGTGGGGTTGTACGTGTGGGGTTCAGGGTTTGCCGTCTGGGGTTTAAAAGTCTAGGGTTTACGTCCGTTTATCACGAGGCTTTCGGAGGGGGAGTTGCTGAGTGCCCTACAGCACCAGCAGCAAAGCCACGTCTGCCGCAGGGCGGCTGAAGCGCCCTCAGGCTTGACTGACAGCTAAACCACGACAACACCAACAACAAAAACAACAACACAAGCTGCAGCAGCAGCAGCAACAGGAGAGCAGCAGGAGCCGCATTGCGGCTGTAAATATATATAGAAGCAAACAAACCCTTCGACCTGATGCCCAAAGCCCGAAGCACCTACATCCGAAAACCTATGCATCATCCTAGGCCTGCAGGCCGCACCCACCACCCCTTCGGTTTAGGGTTTAGGGTTTGAGTCAAGCACTGGGTGCAGCCATTGGGGGAGTGGTCGGATTCAGACTTGGCCATTGAAGCGGCGCCCAGAGTTGCACAGGAAATCTTTGGATTCTCAATGAGATCGGAACACCCTCCAAAAAATTTGGATAAACACCCTACATAACCCCATAGAGACTTATAGCTTTTATCTAACAATCGCCAGCCAGCCATGAAGCCTGAAAGGGCGCCGCTGACACCCTAAACCCTGAACCCTGAACCCCATAAGCCTTACAGCAACCCTTACACCAACCCTGGCAGCAACCCTGATACTAACCCTTGTACAAGTCTCAACCCTTAAATACTCGGAGGCTCCGGGCAGAGACGAGCTGGAAGCCACAAAGCGGCGAGTGGTCTCGGCAGCTACCTCCGCTCCAGGAGGGTTCTCTCGGAGCCCGTTTGTAATAGGGGTCTGAGGAAATAAGGTTTAAGCATTAGGGCTTAGGGGTTTAAGATTTAGGGCTTAGGCGTTAGGGCTTAGGGGTTTAGGATCGGGTTTCGGGGCTTCGGGGATTACATGATTTACGCACGGCTTCGTCGGACTTTCAAGGGATCTATGAGGGTGATTATAAGGATGGCTATGAAGGCCTTGCTTCTCTACGGGCTCCGGTAAGGGTTACCACGAGGGTTCTGGGGCAGCTATGGGGTTTAAGATTGAAGGACGGAAGGGTTGAGGATTTAAAGCTGGTGGGCTTTGGGCTTAGGGGTGAGGAGCTTTTGAACAACTTCGCAGTCCCCAAGTAGGGTCGCCGTCACATGTCACAGTGGGCTGCACACGAAAAACCCTAAACTCCAGTGGAATCGCTTCGTACACAAAACATCTAAGCAACACTGTGGTTTAGGGTTTGGGGTTCAGCCCACTATGACATTTGTGTTCAAGCCTCCTGGCAACCCAGCGTCTGCTTCATACCCTCCACTCTGATAACATGAGATGGGTATAGTATGCTATAGTATACTATAGTATATTACAGTAGACGATAGTAACATGAAACGAACTCCTATGCAGAACCTGCTGTGAGCTTCGATGTCCAGAACCTCAAAGGCTGCACCCACGAATCCTAAACCTAAACCTCCACCCCGAAACGGGAACTCTGTCGAACCCTGATCGGAACCGCAGAATTCTACGGAACCCTCTCCCAAGAAATTCTCGGACCCCCCAATAGGAACCCATAGAACCCTGAACCCAAAACCCCAAAACCCTAAACCTCTAAACCCTAAACAATAAACCCTCCCTTAAACCTCTAAACCCTGAACCCTAACTCCTCTTACCACCCAAAAGCCCAGCGGCTGCCCCCAGGGCGAAGTCACCGATCTGCGAAGGCGGCCAAATGTAGCTCCAAATGCCCTGCAAGTTGCTGAGCCAGTACCTCATTCTTCGGCGTATAGAGCTAGAAGTGGTAGTAGTACTAGTATCAGCATTGGTATCAGCTAGCATTAGCATTAGCATTGGCATTGGTATGTGTATTGTAGTATTTGTATTAGCATTAGCATTAGTATTAATTAGTATTTGTATTAGGCTTAGGTTGTTTCGAAGGGTTGAAGACTTTAGGGGTACAGGGCTCAAGCTGTTCGAGCTAACACCGCGCTTCTCCTTTGCTGCATTGCGCCCGTTTTGAAAGAACCAGCACAACCAGGGTACTATGGGGGCCTTAATAATTAGAATAGCGTTTTGGGGTATATTATACTATAAATATAATAAGGAACCCCCAAAGTAGCAGAGGTAATTATTAGGGCCCCTATATTATTCAGGCTGGCCAGGAACAACGTGCAGAACTTCCACAGAGTTCAGGGTTGAAGGGTTGGAGCTTGACGCTGAGGGCCTCTACACTTCTGCGACAGCTCAGGGAAGTCTGTGGAGCTGGTAAGCATGGGGGTAGAAGAAGGATATGTTTGCACACTGACATACACACTTACATACCCACCTACCTACCTACCTACCTAACTACATACCCTACCTAGCTACCTAGCTACCTAGCTACCTATGTACGTGCACCATTTTGTATAGAGGCTCGTCGGGAGCTGCGTGCCCGTCAGATAGTATCAGTATCTATCCACCTGCATCCACTGAAGAGCGTAGGCGGTTCCGCCCGTCAGATACGATCTATCCACCCCGCCCCGCACCCATCCAATACCTCACCTCTTACCTCTGACCAGTAAGTATCCGACGGAGGTTGCGGAAAGAGGTTGTGGGAAGTACAGTGTGGAGGGTTTACGCGTTAGGCGTACAGGGACCCACCCCGAATGCCTCGCAGAAGATCCTCAAGTCAAAACTCCCTAGGGCAACAATTATGCTACTGCATCATTTTATGCTTCCGGGGCACCCCTGACGAACGAAGCACCACATCATGGGAGCAAGAGCCGTGGACCACAGCATCACAGCCAGGACAGATAAGAGTAGCAGCCCTTCAGGGTTTAGGGTTTAACATTTAGGGTTTTGGCTGAAGCTGATGCGCTGCAAGTGGGCGGCACTTCCAGCCGCTATGTTGTTCACAGGCTGCACTGTATCGGCTTTAGCGCTTGCGGTATTCCTCAGTTTTCACTACTGTACCACTGCTGCACCAGCTGCCTCTGCTAACGCTTGCCACCGCCACTGCGGCGAAATCTCATCATGATGGTGGTGATGATGATGATGATGTTGATGACGATGACCATGACGGTGACGATGGTGACGACGAAGATGGTGGCGATGGCCGTGCTTGTAACGACGGAGATGAGGATGAGGAGATGACTGTGATGGTGGTTATGAAAACACCATGATAACAGAGATCGGGAAGAGCATGTCGCGCCAGAGGATGATGGTGACGATGATGGTGATGATGATGATGATGATGTGACGGTGTTGTAGATAGTGATGATGGACGAAACGACGACGACGACTGTGCTGCTGCTGCTACCGATGCTACTGATGCTACTACTGATGCCTCTGGCGCTGCTGCCATTACCACTGCTGTGTGCTGCAGCCGGTGCTGTAGCTGGTGCTGGTGCTGATGCTGGTGCTGTGGTGCTGCGCCGGTGCTGGTGCTGCTGGTGCTGGCGCTGCTGCTGCTAGTGCCACCACTGCTGCTACCTATCTGCAAGGGCTGCGGGTTGTTGCTGCTGCATCGGCCACCGCGGGGATGGGGCAAACCACAGACGGCATCTATAGCTCGTTGCACCATCTCGGATGCACTGAAAACCAACACAACGAACTCGGCCATCCTGAACTCCACCACTGGCGGATTCCACCTCCGTGTTCGGCCGTGGCAAAGACCAGTCGGCAAGTCACCGGATACCTCAAAACCAAGGACTGGGGAATGTCAAGTCTGGAGTATGTGGCTTAGGGTCCGGGTGGGAATCAGATTTCACATCTCATGTCTAAGAAGGTACAGAATGCCGGTGCAGCATGTTGCAAAGGTACAGAAAAGGAGCTTTCTGTCATGCTGCATTTAAGAATCTTGCGTGCCTGACATACAAGGCTAGGATCAACTCAGAAAACAGCAGTCATACTTACAGAAAGAGCTGAACGCGTAGTTAAATGTATCATGGTCACTATCATCCTCATATTGTAGTTGCGGTTAGTGGTAGTCGCTATAGCAAGGGTAGTAAAGGGATTGTAGCAGCGGTGGTCGCGGTACTGGCAGCACGTGGTCGAAGTAGTAGCAACAGCACTGATAATAGCAGCAGCAGAAGCAGCAGTAGCAGTGGCCGAGGCAGTTGAATGGTCGTGGCAGCGGCAGTAGCAGAAGTAGCAGTAGTAGTAGTAGTAGTTGTTGTTGTTGTTGTTGTTCCACTAGTGGTTGCTTGTGATAGCAACAAAAAAGCAGCGGTCTTAACAGCGAGAAAAACAAACAACAAAGCAATGGCTTCAACAGCACCAGCAACGATTTGACGACCATAAGACAGCGAACATGAGAACCAACATGGAAGGTGCTAGTGAAACCGAATGACACCAATACTGTAGCAGATGCTGTCTGTTGACGGACTGTTAATACCAGAGACTGGCTACAAGTAACCTTTCGCATTGGTTTGCACCCACGCAGCAGAAGCCACGACGGCAGCAAAGCTGCCACTGTCCAGGTCTGTCCGTTGGGACACCTCAGGATTCCAAGGACTGCGCCCTGGTCATAAACCTTCAATCCCTGAATCCCAAACTCCCTGAACCCTCCAAACCAAAATATCCAAATTTCCCTAAACCTTTGAGTCCATGCTGCCCGAAATTTATAGGACTCTCTCCGATGTAAGCCTCCTATCCAATGGTAAAGTCGCTGCGACGTAGAATCTGGAAGCATTAAACTAAACCCTCTACGCAAGTCTGAAAACCCAAACTCCAGCTCTACCTTTGGCTGTGGATCCGAAGCACCAAACCCAAAGCCCTTGGCTGCCGAACTGCCAGTCGACGGGGTCCCACCAGGTCTCTAGGAACAGGAAACAGCGAAGCAAGTGGCCGAACTCCTCGAGAGAGCCATGCTTCGGGATTTTCGGATGGCAGATGCTCCAGCAAAGGGCCCTAGAGAGATGGCTGCAGTACCCCCCCGACGAAGAGAGCAGTAGAAGCAGGAGTAGGAGCAGGAGTGGGAGCAGGAGAAGCAGGAGGAGCAGCAGGAGGAGCAGGAGGAGCAGGAGGAGCAGGAGGAGCAGGAGGAGCAGGAGCAGTAGCAGTAGCAGTAGCAGTCGCAGTGGCAGTGGCAGCAGCAGTAGCAGTAGCAGTAGCAGCAGTAGCAGTAGCAGTAGCAGTAGCAGTAGCAGTGGCAGTGGCAGTGGCAGTGGCAGTGGCAGTGGCAGTGGCAGTGGCAGTGGCAGTAGCAGTAGCAGTAGCAGTAGCAGTAGCAGTAGCAGTAGTAGTAGCAGTAGCAGTAGTAGTAGTAGTAGTAGTAGTAGTAGTAGTAGTTAGTAGTTGTCGTAATAGTCGTAGTAGTAGTAGTCGTCGTCGTCGTAGTAATAGTAGTAGCAGTAGCAGCAGCAGTAGCAGTATAGCAGCAGTAGCAGTATAGCAGTGTAGCAAGCAGTGTAGCAGTATAGCAGTATAGCAGTATAGCAGTATAGCAGTGTAGCAGTGTAGCAGTGTAGTGTAGCAGTGTAGCAGTGTAGCAGTGCAGCAGTGTAGCAGTGCAGCAGTGCAGCAGTGCAGCAGTGCAGCAGTGCAGCAGTGCAGCAGTGTAGCAGTGTAGCTGCAGCAGTGTAGCAGTGTAGCAGTGTAGCAGTGTAGCAGTGTAGCAGTGTAGCAGTGTAGCAGTGTAGCAGTAGCAGCGTAGCAGTAGCAGCGTAGCAGTAGCAGTGTAGCAGTAGCAGCGTCGCAGTAGCAGCGGAGCAGTAGCAGCGGAGCAGTAGCAGCGGAGCAGTAGCAGTGTAGCAGTAGCAGCAGCAGCAGCAGTAGCAGCAGCAGCAGCAGTAGCAGCAGCAGTAGCAGCAGTCGTAGTAGTAGTACTACTACTACTACTAGTACTAGTACTAGTACTAGTACTAGTACTAGTACTAGTACTAGTACTACTACTAGTACTATACTAGTACTAGTACTAGTACTAGTATAGTACTCGTAGTAGTACTAGTACTAGTACTAGTACTAGTACTAGTACTAGTACTAGTACTAGTAGTAGTAGTAGTACTACTACTACGCCTGCTGNAGTACTACTACTAGTACTATACTAGTACTAGTACTAGTACTAGTATAGTACTAGTAGTAGTACTAGTACTAGTACTAGTACTAGTACTAGTACTAGTACTACTACTACTACTACTTCTGCTACTACTACTACTACTAAAAATAGTAGCAGTAGGAAGGGTTCAACACACATGCATGGCTTGCTTAAACGCCAAACCCCCACCCTGGCCCCACTCAAACCTCATGTTGCCAAAACCTTGTGACGCCTTGCGAAACTCTTTGCAGACCCGAAAAACCCCTACACAACTGCATTATGACCTTAACAAGCCCAAACCCCCAAACCTAAACCTCAGCTGACTGCGTCAAGGCGGCCGGGAAGCGCCCCCGAAGCTGCACGACCACCTCAGGCAGCAAATAATTAGTCGCTTTCAGCGCTTGAGGGCGTAGGGTTCAGGCTTTTGGGGTCTTCAAGGCGTATAAGGCCTCAGGGCTCAGGGTATAGGGCTTTCGGAACTTCCAGGGTTGTGGGCTTTGGGCTGCAAGGTCTTCCGCTCAGTGTCTAGGACACTTCAGTTTCATGTGCTTTCGAGTCTCTACATCTTTTGAGGTTCGCCGAAACCCGAAAACCCTGTAGTACCCGTGTAGTCTTCTTTATGATCGTTTGACAGGAACCCTGAACCCCAACCCCAAGCCGATCTGCAAAGCCACAAAAGTTATGGCGATTCCCAACTAGGCCTCTTTGATCAGACCTGGAGCACTTTGAGTTGTTGTACTTAGGGTGTGGGGTTTGGAGTTTAGGGTTCCTTTGAGGGATCTATAAGGGATACTATAAAGGGTACTGTACGGTTTTCGGATTAAGGGCTGATTAGGACGATGCAGGAACGACACAGGCAGATTAGTGACCGCTGGCCGTGGCTTCCTGCACTTTAGGGGCCCGAAAAATTTACCTATCTATTTTCGTGGCTCTTCATTATAATTATAGTATAATGGGTCTCAAAACCCATTTCTAACTATAAAGGCCCCCATAGTAGTCGCTTCTCCTGTGGGCTCTGGAGGTGGTATGGCCTGATACAAACTACCTCAACCTACCAAAACCTACTTTTTGTAGTCCCTATAAATTCCATATTCGGGTTTATAAGAACCTACAAAAAAGTAGGTTTTGGTAGGTTAAGGTATGGGCCCAGGAACCAAGTGCACCAATAAAACCCCAAAGACTTACGCGGCTAACAGGCTCCCAAACCCTTATGTAGCTCTAGGCCAAGACCCTAAACCCCAAACCCTAACCCGGAAGAAACCTATCTTCCCCAGAGCTGAACCTTTTTACACTGTGAGTTCGTGATACATAACTTCCTACCGAAGCTTTATCGGTCTTCCGAAAGCCATGTCGGAATTTGTAACAAGTTTCGTGGCTGATGGACAAAATCCTGCATTACCTGAAACATCCTCATTATGGAAGTATGAGGTAGAGTCCTTATTACAGGCAAACCATGAGTTTCCCTATCGGCCGTGCCATGCCTGGCTCAGATGCTTTTGGCCCACTCCTTTTCCGACTAAGTGCCATGAGATGCTGCACTGCAAAAACTAGAAGCCACAAGACTACGTCCCTGTGCGGCACGGACACCACCACTAGCCCCAGGACCATGGCGAACCAGGTTGTCAGCACTACGCGTCCAATCCTGCAGCGCTGCAGCCAGCTTCGCAATGATGCTGTCTTGCGAAAAAACCCCACATTGCCTCCCATGGAGCCAAGTACAGGCATCCGGTGTGTGTGCAACAAACTGGATGCACCCGAAAAAGCAAGATCGGCATCTTCCTGCCGCACGGCGGACATGACATCGAAGTAGGTTAACGGCGATTACAAGGGTCTTGCTGACAAGCCAACACCCTGGCAGAGCAACTTCACAGCATTTACGGTGCTCCTTCGCACGTAGAAGCGCATAATTTGCCCCGGCTTCGGCGAAAGGAGGCGCTTGGCGTACACCTTGGACAAAAACCGGAGAGTAAGGATAGTTCTGGAAGAAACCATCGGCAGTCAATCTAGGAGCAATTCGAGCACAGACGATAGCAGAAGCTGCGAAGTTGCATGCAAAGCCGTGATGGAGCCAACGTGATGATGACATTCATCATGACACTGGAAACGGTGCAAAAGTGTATAACGGTAGTCACACGCATAAAACATGAAATCGAGCTCGCAGCAGAAAGCTGATTGCTGACAACGATGGCGCTAGCCGAAACACTTGCGCACCACCACCACCATCATCATCAGCATCATCATCGTTGGTGGAGATGGTGGCGATCGTGGCGGCGATTGTGGCAATCGTGGTGATGGTGGCGATGCTGGTAATGCTGGTAATGCTGGCAATGGCGATGACGCCGGCACTGGCAATTGTAGCAATGATGATGACCATGATGATGACCATCACCATCCTGATGCTGCTGATGATGCTGATGATGGCCATGATGATGGTGGTGAAGATGATGAAGGTGATGGTGATGGTGATGATGATGGTGATGGTGATTATGGTGACCATGGTGATGAAATAATGCAAATCAAAATAACAATAATGATGATGATGATGACATTGACGACGTTGATGACGATGATGGCGATCGTGGTATCGTGGTGAAGACGGGCACAACGAAGATCAGGCTGAAGATCAGAAAGATGATGACGACGATAGTGGTTGTACTGGTGGATACCATGCTGATAGGGATGAGGATCAGCGCGGCGTACGAGATGATCATGATGATCACAATGACGATGACTATGTTCATGGTCACGGCTACCGTGATGATGGTGCTTCTCCCCTGCGATAATGATGACGACGGCAACCCGAGACACAAGTTCGTGACGGAATATAGAAGTCACGTTACGACTGCAGTGGTGACGCATGAGGAGATTGCCAAAGAAGACAAAGAACAACGATGGAAGAAAGCAGTATCAGGCGGCAAAGAAAGGAAAGGCTCATTCGAGACCTACCGAACCCGAACGGCGAAGTGGTCGAAGCAAGGAGCCCAATGCGTGATGAAGCCGGAGAGAATGATGAAAAAGTTGACGGCCGCATTACCTGGCAGGCTTGGGTTTAGAGTTTCTGCTTCAGGTTTGTGGATTTAGGGTTTGGGGTGTATATGGGTGCGGGCGGCATGCCGACAGTTTTGAAGCTCCTGCAAAGCCAGATGCTACAGCCCGTCTCCAAAGACTGACTTCACCTGGAACTAGATGACATGCACAACGGTCGCTGCCAGTGCTGCACAACCCATCCGTCGGCCACCCTCGTGGGATTTTTTTGAAAATGGAACCCGAATGTATACAGAAAGTATAGATTGTCACAAGGTTCTTGTAACAAGGCTCACTGAAAAGGTACCTCTCTTGCAGAGAAGCTCCGTTTGCAGGCTGACAGCTAGAGGCAAGTCGGACACAGAGAGTTTACGGTTTAGGGTTTAGCGTTGATGTACAGGTCAGGGTGTCGGGTAAGGTTTGGGGCGTCGGGCTTAGGGTTTGAGATTGTTTAGTGTAAAACGAGTTTCATTCCGTCGGATCCGTACTACATTTATAATAAACTCCAAGACCCTATTCAAACTCTTAAGGCTCCTCGACTCTAATTTCGACCCCAAAAACGAAATCGCGGGAACCCAGCCACCTCGATGCCGTACCGGCGTAAAGGCCGATTCCTGGTCGATGTCTTGCAAGATGTATTTGCTTCATTTCCGGATTTCATGTTTTAGTGTTATAGTCTAGGGTTCAGGATCAAGTCAACCACCTGCAAAATTCAAAAGGCTGATTTTCATCCTGCAAGATCTGATGGTCCATTTTCGTCGTGAAAGATCTGATGGTCTGCCAAAGATAACATGCAAAGCGCCTGCAGGATTTGTTCAAGATGTGGGGCACAGGATCCACCGTAGTGGGTTCGGGCTAACACCACAAAACTAAATACCGTCTAAGTGCATGCAAGACTGTACAACACAGGGTAGCTTGTGTAGAGCAGGTCGCCTTTATGACTTTGTGCGGATTAGGGTCTTGGCCTTCGGTTTTCCCACCTACCACTCTGAGTCTGTGTCGCACTCTGCTCATACATCACTCGCAATACTCGCTACACTTACACTGTGGCATACTCTTGTCGCATTGCTTGTGTACGCTTGCTTTTCTCTCTAACCTGCACTTGCAGCCTGCTCTTCTTGCATGCTCTGCCCGCTTTGGCTTTGCTTCCGTTGCTCTTGGCACTTGCCGCTTCAGGAATGTAGTTTGCTGAGCTTAAAACCGCTGTCTTCACTGATGTCGACAAATTAAGATGTTGGTCTTATTCGTCATACTGTTGTCAGAACATGCTCCTAAGGTTCAGTATTCGGTGTGATGTTATAAGGTTGAGGTTCAAGGAGTTAGCATTCAGAGGCTCCCAAAACCCGTGCGCAAAGCTTACTTCAATTCAAAGATCAACAACCTTCGACCCTAAATCCTTATGTGTCAAGGTTGGGGACCCGAACGCGCTTGAAAACCCATGCAATGAGGAGCCCACCAATAGAAGCAATCACGAAGACAGCCGTCGGAATCGGAAGGCGAGTCGACGGGCTATACCCGAAAGAGTTTAGGCATCAGGATTCACGGTTTCATCCAGTGCCCAGGGTTTTGGGCTAAACCCTTTGCAACTTAAGTCCCAAGCCCTATACCTGCAACACTAAACCCCCAAAGCCCAAAAGAAAAGAGACAGCTTCAAAACCCGATCGGACCTCCAGCCGCGGTGCGAAGTGCCCGCAGACGATCCTTTTCAGTCTTTGGGTCTTCGGGCTTTCAGGGTTCAAGGTTCAGGAATCCCGTGGCGGGTTTCAGGTACTGCTAAAACCCAAAAAGATACTTGTACCCCGATGAATAACTAACGACCCATGAACCCACAGCAATCCCACCCTTACCGGAGCCGCACCCACAAGGTTGGCACTGGAACCCTTACCGCCTATGATCTATGACCGAAACCCTACATCAAATCTAGCAGAATCCCACCACAGTCCGAAACTGCACAAAACCGCCGCTACAAGCACTCCCTTGCATTCCCGAGCTCCAGAAGGAAGCAAGGCAGCGCGCACCTGCAAGCGAGACGAGGTGAGACTTCAGGTACCTGTGATGTTCTATGGGTGGATGCATACATATATATATATATATATGTATACATATATATATACATATATATATGTGTGTATATACATACATATGTATGTATGTGTATATATATATATCCTCGTCTGTGTATATATATATATACGTGCATACATACATACACATATATATGTACATATACATGTACAAAGACATATACAAATACATATACATAGTGTGTATATATATATATATATATATATCTGTGTGATACATATACATATACATATACGTATACAAAAACATATACAAAAACACATACATATACATGTACATATACATATACACATATATATATACACATACATACATACATACATACATACATACATATATATATATATATATATTTGCATACATATGTATATGCATACATACATACCTTTGTCCATTTACTTATGCAGGGTTTTGTGTGTCGTTTTCATCACAATCTAAACATGCATAGTATGTGTATATACGCATATGGTCGATGTATATATATATATATGTTTGGTTATCATTTACATGTGTCTATGTATGTATGTACGTATGAGAATGATCTGCCTGTCTATCTATTTACCTACCTACCCATCTATCTACCTATTTGGCTATGTACCTAGCGATCTACCTACCTACTCATCTGTCGATCTATCGATCAATCGATCTATCTATCTCTCGATGTATCTGCCTATCTACCTATCTATCTACCTATCCATCGATCGACCTATCTGCTATGGTATGTTGCATAGAGTAGTATTAGACTATGTCTGTGCTAGACTATACTACGTCAGTTACGATTCACTACATGATATACAAAATTGTCAGACTATACCTTGAGGTTTATGTCGACGATGTCAACCTACAAACCTACACAGATACCCTTCTAGTCTAGCTGGTGAGAGGCTTTAAGCAGACGGAGAAGCAAGCACTAGCTCCAAATCTCCGTGCAGACTCGCCTGTGAGCGACAACACCTGGGCATCTAGATACCCTCCGCGGAGTTTCGGGCTGAAAGGTAGGGTGTAAGTTTTTGGGGTTAGGAGCAGCAGCAGAGCGTGGTGGTGGTGGTGGTGGTGGTGGTTGTGGTGGTGGTGGTGGCACTAGCTACTACTAACTACTAACGACTACCACTACCAACGACGACTATTACTACTCCTGCTGTTACTACTACTACTACTACTTCTTCTTCTTCTCCTTCTACTACTTCTATTGCCACTACTACAACTACCACTGCTCTTACTCCTCCTGCTGCTACTACCACTGCTCCGGCTGCTATGCTGCTACTGCTGCTGCTACTACTGCCAGCAGCAGTAGCAGCTTGGTTGTAGCAGTATGTGCAACCCTAAACCCTAAACCCTAAACCCCTAACCCAAAACATCAGAGCTGCAGACCTGTGAGATGATCCAGCTGATCTTCATTGGAATCAGCTCCCATCGCTCCGCGATTGCTGCTAGATTCTTAAGAGGTGCTAAAGGGGCTACTTTCGGGTACCATATGGGTAATGTAGGGGCCTTACCAATTAGAATAGGGTTTTGGGGGATATTATACTATAAAAATAATACGGAATCCCCAAAACCCTATTCTAATTATTAAGGTCCTTACATCAGGGTCTAGGCTTCTCTTGAGCTCAGGTTTGAGGGCTTCGGTTCGAGGCCGAAGCCTGAAGGCTTGCGGGCTTCAAGCAGTCGTCTCTACTATTGCTATTACTACTAACAGATCATACCATACCATACCATACGATGCTATATTTTACCATGCTATAGTATACTATACTATACTGTACTATTGGAATATGGGGTGTTTGGGATGTTGTGGCTTCGGACTATTTGTTCTGCGGCTTCTGGGGTTTGGAGTGAAGGGGCTACGGGGCTTTTTTGTTACTTTAGGGCTTCGGGATTTCGCGTTTTCTGGCTTGGTGGTGGCATCGCTTGGGGTTGAGGCCTACCTTTCCAAGCCACGGCTACGGAAGGGCGGATGGCTCGGACTCTGCCCCAAGCTGTAATGGGATCAGCCTTACATGTGAACCGTTGGCGTATAAACACCCTTTCTTTCGGAAGAATGCGATCCCTGCGGAAAAGCTTTGTTAAGGCAGGAGGGGTTTACTGATCGGATGCCTACATGACTCCAGCTATCCGAAACTTCCTGAACCTCGCCTTACGATCCAGTATGTGCAAAAGATGCAAGCTTTCGTCGTCCTGGCATGAGGTTCTTAGTTAGTCTGGACCTTAAGCCGTGTAGGTTTGGGGCTTGGATCGCAAAGTGAAAAACAGCTGAACTCCTTTCTCACCGTTAACACCAAATCCCCGCAATGACTCTGTCTGCAGCCAGGCTATACAATGTCAATCTCATCAACCTAAACCCTGAACCGCCCCCGCCCCATCCTCAACCGAAACTCACAATCGTTCAAGGGCTCTCTCTGGGCCTCCGCAGATTTACTTCTTATTACCACGATTCGGATCCGGGTCTCGTATCTATTTTCCTCTAGAAACAGTATAGGGCTTTTAGGATTCTGGGGTTTAGAGTTCGGCGTGTAAGGTTGGCAGTAGAATTCTTACGATGGGATTTTCCCGGGTTTACAGGGAAGCTTTCAAGGCTTCAAAACTTGGCTTTGCAGTTCAGGGCTTCTGTTCGGAACTTACTTAGAAATCAGGATTGAAAACTTAGGAACTATAGTCTGGAGTTTTGGATCCGGTGCTTCGGTTTAGGGTTTGGGGTTCAGAGCTTATAGGATTGAGTTTGGGATGCAGGGTTTTTTCGCTGAGGATCTGCAAGGCTATGGAGAGAACGACACGCAGTCACTGCAATTGGACCATAGGATACCACAAAAGTTTCGGATACGATCCGGCCATGTGCCACCGTCATGACATACGGCCACACGAAGTGCGATGACACTAAACACATAGCTCGAAACCCTATACTCTGTAGACAGAATAGGCCCAAACTTGGAACCCTGGCCCCAAGACCAAAAACCGTGAAACACGCAAAGCCTGTGACGCTACAGCGTCTCTGCAACCCTCATCGGTAAACCCCGTCTCCGCCTTGCAAGACTCGTTCTACATATACCCAGGCCCCTATCAAACTCTACGAAAACCTGTCGAAGGCTCTGGAGCCCGTGTTGGACAGCGTACGTTCCGGTCTGTGAAAGACCCTTGCAAAACCGAAACCCCAAACCCCGTCAATTGAGAGAACCCTAGGTGATTATTAAGGCCCCCCTACTATAGATCCCTTATAGACCCCTTTTAAGGGCCCCTTAAAGGAACCCTATTCTATTAAGGCCCCTGTCTTACGAACACCCTCTTCAAGCCTACGAGGAGGTGCTCTCTGACGGGTCCGGGGGGACGGCCTGGGAGTCGGATGAGATGATGGAGATCGCACCTGGCATGCTTAGGGTTGGTTGGGTTTAGGGTGACCGGTTTAGGACCTTTTTTTGTTGGGGGGGGGGGAAGGGTTTAGGGTTTAGGGCCTTTAGTTTAGGGCTTTTAGGGCCTTTAGGGCCCAGGGTTTAGGGTTTAGCGCCAGCTGGGTTGAGCTGAGATTTAAAGGGCTTCAGGGTACTTCTTCGGGGCTTAGCAGTTCTTCGGGGGTCTTTCCGCGTTTCTCCACTGGTTCTTTAGCGACACAAAGGATTAGGGTCTACGTTGTTGGATTTCGGATTGGAGGTTTCCGTAGGATTCAGGGTTTTAGGGCTTAGCATTTCAGGCGGATGTAACAGTATAACAACATAGGGATTTGCACTGATTATTCAAGCCTCCGGTGGTTTGGTTTTTAGGGTGCTAGGGTTGGGGCTGGGCATAGAGTTTCGGGTGTTGGAGGTCCTGGGAAGCGGAGGTGCGAAAGGTAGCCCCAATTCGGGGTTTAGGGTTTACGGATTTAGAGCCAAGCGAGTAGATGGGTTTCGGAGCTCGGGGCTTTGTGCTACCGTTTTCGCATCGCGCCCACCACCCCCCTACAGAAACCTACTAAGTCAACCGCACGTCAAGTGAAATGTGTCACTCGACAGTAACCGGAGCTGCATCCAACGAATACTCCCCGACAGAGCCCAACGAGATGAGACTGATGCACGAAGAGACCTCAGATTCTCGACTCTGGTAGCATGCATGATACAATCGCTTTATAAGGCACTTCACCATTCCTCCCTCCTATAGTTCAGGGGCCTTATGTACAAGAATAGGGTTTTGGGGTACGTTGTATTATACTTATACCCAGGAACCCGAAGGAATAGACTAAGCTGATCCAGAGAACCCAGCCCAAACTTCCTGAAGGAAACGCACCCCAGACCTGAAAGGCAAATAAGAGAGGGGCTTCAATATTTAGAAAAGGGCTTCTTTGCTTTGCGAATTATTCAGGCTTCTATATCACTTCACCGGACAAGAACGGAGAAAGCAGAAGCCGTCACGAAACATGGACCGAGCGCCCATGTCGTGAAGTATATCCTGGCTTCACGTTGAGGATGGGTGAGTGGAGTGGGTCAATACACACCGAACCTGAAAGCCGGAACCCTAAACTCTATACCCGAAACCTTAAACCCGAAACCACACATAACTTTGAGGATGTAGGTCCTCGCCTGGATCCTACGTCAGCTCAGCACGAGGCAAGAAAACCAAACGACTCGAAATTAGGATATTGATGCAACGTTTCCCTCACAGGAAAGGGAGGATCAAACTAATCATCGAATTCAGGGTTCCTTTCAGATTTCAGGGTTTGTACAGGGATCCAGTAAGGGTCTATTTCGGATTTAGAGGTTTGAAAACCACGGAAACTGGAAGTCCTGAAGTTGAACACATCGCTGCAAGTCTTGGCTTTCACCGTTCCTGCTCTTCTACAATCTAGGAAAAGCGAACGCAGAAGGCCTACGGTGTGTAGTAGAGCGAGAAGCAAGGCAGCACCACAATTCGTGGGATTATGATCCCCCATTCGTAGACTCAAAGCTCTAGGCTCCAATTGATGCTCCTCGGCAGCAATGGTTTCGCCACGGATTCGAGACTCCGCGAAGGCCACATCCTGTCGCTTTCGGTGTCCAAGATTGGGAGTTTCCGAAAATCGGGGGTACCTTGTTTTGGGGTCCTTATAATAGGGATCCTACTATTTAGGGTACTTTGGGGATCCTTGTAATAAGGATCCTACTGTTTAGGGTACTATATTCAGGTCCCCTGTTTTCGGAAACCCCCTTTTGGGCCAAGGGGCTTATGATCGGTTTAGGGTTTAGGGGTGTAGGGTTTTGGGGTCGTTTAGGGTACTAAGTTCGGGTCCCCCTAATCCCTAAACCCCAAACCCTAAACAAAACCCTAAACCCCAAACCCTAACCATAAACCCCAAACCCTAAACCCTAACCCCAAACCCCAAACCCTAAACCCTAACCCCAAACCCCAAACCCTAAACCGTAACCCTAAACTCTATTATCGGACACCTTCCAGCTTCTTGGGATCTCTGGCTTCAGAGCTTCAGGGCCCCAGGCTCTGAGGGTTCCCCAAACCTTGAGGCCCCCTGAACCCAAAAGGCCCTAGGACCCTAGGAAGATAGGTGGACCTCCCGAAGGGCACTATAGGGCTCGATAATTATAATAGGGTTCCCTTTATAAGGGTACTACAATGCTCTATAATGAGGGCACCGTCCGAAGAATCCAAGACGACCTCGGCAGCTGAATCAGGGAGGTTCACAGTCCTCTGGGATGTTCTTGTTCAGGTGGTGACCTCGGTGCGGCAAAATGCCGAAGTTTAGAAGATCTTTCTTGGGCTTCTGTAGAAGTTGCATAGTTTAACGGTGCGTAGGGCTTCATGCTTTCGGCGTCATAGTGAGATTCTTTCCCTCGTCTGCAGAAGCGAAAGCCAAAGCAAATGATGCTCTGGGACGAAGCTGCATCAAAAGCCTACCGCCTTGGGATTTAATGATTCAGGGCTCAAGGATGAAGGGTCTGGAGTTTCGGCCTTCTAGAACTACCTTGCGGCAGACGTTAAGCTCTGCACAGACCATGAGCATGTCCAAGTGCTCCTTCAGAAGTTACCCAGAGACTCCAACTCAAGGAATATACCTTAAATCATATTAGGGATCCTACTATAATTTAAGGTATATTCCTGAATTGAGGGATATTGGAGCCTCTGGGTAGGGTTAGGAATCACATGCGGGGTGAAGGAGCTGGCCGGGGGTTCAGATGCGGAGTTTCAGATCCATGGCACAGGCTTTAGCTTCAGTGTGTAAGGTTTGGGGTTTAGGGTTGAAGGCTTGGGTTTAGAGCGTGGGGTTCGCGGTCCAGGTTGGAGGGGAAGTAGCGAAGCAGGGAAGCCGTCGAAAGGAAGCTTAGCAAACCTGCGGCAGTCAATCTCTCGAGGTGCAAGGTTCCTTCATGCCTAAACCCTGCCGCGGAGATGAAACCCGACCCAGACTTTGAAACATGAACGCCTTTGAAAATACGCGATAGACACGCGCCAAACCCAAAAATCAAACGCAAAGCCTAAACGCAACAACAGCGGCGAAGTATGAAGTTCGGGCTTTCGGATGTCACGTGTTAGGCTTTGGTCATCTAGGGTCCAGGGCTTTAGGGTCTTACGATCTGAATCTTAGGCCTGGGTGATGTAGACGCCTGAATGGCAGACCACGACACGACAAGCATCCTGAACATGCTGGAGCTCTCAGCACCTGAACCTCCAAGCCTGTCAAGAAAATGAATACTGCTACGGGTGACCGGGGTTCTTGGGTTACGGGGCTTAAGGTTTGGGAAAGCCTGAACTCTCTGCCCGCAAGTCTGATGAGCGCAAAACCTTCGCGCCTCGATCGTGTTGACCGTGAAAGGGCGCGTGGGGTTCGTGGACGAAGGAAGGACGTTCGGAAGACTGCACACCTCTCGCATGCTGTTGAGGTTGTTCATTCCGGTTGAAAGTCTTATAGGGTATAGACGTTTAGGGTTCAAGGTTCACGGTGAAAAGATGAAGCTAAGGTTTTCAGGGTCGAAGATCTGGGGTCCAGGGCACAAGGTTTACAGGGCTTCCCCATGGACTTAAGGGTTCTAGATTATGGGGCTTGGGTCCGGGTTTCAGGATGGCACGGCACATGAAGTCTTTTGCCGGAAGTCTCTCACCTCCAAGCCCAACTCTAGATCCCAAGCCGAGAGCAGCAAGTGAAAAGCTGAGAACATGTCTGCCTTAATGATGTCCGGCGCGTGGCCGCCACCCGCGCCCTCCGTGTGGTAAGTGTGGATGGTCCGGCCTCAACCAGCAGCTGTGGTCTTCACCCTATAGTAATATGGTAATATAGTAATAGTAATCTAGCAATATAATAATATAGTAATCTAGCAATATAGCAATATAGTAATACAGTAATCTAGCAATATACTAATATAGTAATCTAGTAATATAGCAATATAGTAGTACAGTAATCTAGCAATATAGTAATATCCCACTTCGAATCACAACCCTTGAAACTTACGGCCTCTAAGATCCTCGAGGGCTTCGTTGAGGTTCAAAGGCTCAGGGTTTGGGCAAAAGCCAGCCCTGGACATTTGGGGGTTTCCGAAAAATTAGGGTTTAGGGTTTAGGGGTTTCCGAAAAATTAGGGGTACCTTATTTTGGGGTCCTTATAATAAGGATCCTACTATTTAGCGTACTATATTAGGGTCCCCTATGTTCGGAAACTCTCACTTGAGTTTAGCTTCTTCGGATCCCTCCGTGGGGAAGCAGCTCAGGTCACCGTAAAGTTTGCCAAACCGCACTACACTTCTTTTGAGGGTTTTTCAGGGCTTCTTTTCGCTCTGCATGAGGACTTAGTGTGTTGGGTTTAAGGTTTTGCATACACTCAGGGATCAGAACGCGCACGGCCTGGGCCCTTCAGCCAACTACGTAGCAGGTGCTAAAATCCAAACACAACAACGAAAAGTAGAAAGCTTACACTACGAAACGTCGAGCACTCCAGTCTGCTAATGATGGCGGTCATGATCCTGATGATAAGGATGAGGAGCAGGACGACGACGATGACTACTGGACATGATGGAGGTACTGACAGGAATGAGCTCGGGAAGGCTAAGTAGGTCCAGTCTATGAACATGCGAGTCTACACATCGCATCTACGCGGAACACGTAGGCGGAAGACAATTGACAAACTTCGCTGACTCCGATGGAGCCAGTAAGCTCGGGCTCTGTCCTTTCATCGCCGCAATAGAATCATCAACAAAGCCGGACTCGTTGATTGTGTCCTGCAGCAGCTTTGGCCAGATAGGAATCCGGCACATGGTTACGACAAAAGCAAGGTGACAAGATCCAAGCCACGGTAAAGTCCTGATCCTGACCCCAAGCCCTCAAACCCACAGACTATAAACCTTGAGCCCGGTCCGTGTGGATGGTGATGGCAATGTCGTGCTTATCTGCGAATGTCAGCGCAGTGTCGATCACGGCTGGCGTCGTACCCCAGTCCTGCAAGCTCTTGGGTTGCCTCATACTGAAATCGACCAACACGTACGACAACTTACGAAACTATGCTTGCAGCGTATGTACAACAATTTGCTATAATACACTGAAAATTACGGCCAAATCCCTGCAGCCCTCCACTTTTGCGCAGCCCTGCAAGCTGTCGTGTTCTCGACCGTACTTGTACGCTGAGGAACAACGCTTCCCTCACGTAACCCCAAACACTAAATGCCTACACCACCGTAAAGAACCAAAAAGTCCTCAAGCCTAGGACCATCTGGTAAAATCCAGAGAGTATCCTCAAAATGAAGCAGAAGGATCATCAGTTCTGTCCCAGCTTCTGGGAGTTCTCTGTAATGCCGTCTGGAAACCCAACCCTATAGGAACCCTAAACCCCTGAGCTCCAAAACCCTGCCTCGTGGAGTTTGAGGCCAGCTGCACCAGCCTCTTTTCCCATGAGAGAGCTTTAACGGCCTTTAAGTGATTTCAGGGCTTATCCAAGGATTTCAGTCTTTAAAATTGGAGGCCTTTGTACGAAGGATGTTGCTGGAGCTTGCAAACTTCTTAGGGTGTTCTAGGGTCCATCTATGTATCGATCTATCTATCTATCTGTCTACATATATATATATATATAAATAAATATATATATATAATTATATATATATATATAATTTTATATATATATATGTGGATTGAAGGTTCATCCCCTAAGGCGCTTTAGCGCAGCTTAGAGCTTAAGTAAGGTTTCGCATTCAGGGTTGAAGGTTTTGAGTTGAGGCACTCAGGGTTCCAAAAACCGAGATGTTCAGGATTTGAGGTTGTGGAAGTTAGGGACTTATAATGTTTTGGATTTAGGGACTCTGGGATAGGAACATGGATCCAGCAACCCCGCTGCCGTTATCCCGTAATTGACACCTCAAAGCATGCCTTCCCAAGCTCCCAGGCCCGGCAACCTCGACCAAGAACCCAAACCCCACACCCACATCCGACCTTGATGACCTCGTGGAGCCCCGTGGGGTCAGAGGTGTTGCCTCAGCGGTCTCAGCAGGTTTCCGAGAGGGCTTGTGTAGGGCAGGAGCCTTACAAAAGTGTATGCAGGTTTTACCAAGGGTTGACACAGTTGACAGACGCAAGTCCCAGCCTCATCCATGGCTTTTCGGCTCCCATGGCTTCTGGAAAACACAAAAACGAATCCTAAAAAAAACTCAAAACCCTCCAAAATCCCAGACGGAAACCCTAAACCCTGAACCCTAAAACCCAACCCTAAACCCTGAATCCTAAATCCCGAACCGACGCCCCAAAGCCCCTTTCAGAAAGCGGCCTTTCCCAGAGAAGCCGAAGTTCAGAGGGAACCTGGGCTACGAGGGCCTTGCTACGGACCTCAACAAAGGTGCCCGAAACATTAGTTTAGGGTTGAGGGCTTAGGGTTTATTAGGGTTTAGAGTTTGGGGTGTAGGGTTTAGGGTTTAGGAAAAGTAGACTTTCGGGTTTTTGTGTGGGGTCTAGGGTTTCTGCGGTTTGGGGCTTCGGGAAGTATAAACCAGACTAGATCCCCAAACCCTATCACAACTAAAAGTTTCCCGGACTTCACAAAAAGGCTTTGGACGGATTGCAGTCTAGGGGTTTTCGGCTTCGGCTGATCTACGTTGCAGACATTTGCAAACATCGGCCTGGCACAGCCGTGCAGCTGCCATTTGAGATGTGAAGGCGGGCTTTGGTGGGAGCAGGGTTGCCAAAATAATCCCGGCTGCCCAACACCTTAAGAAAAACAAGGTAACCGGCTGACCTGCCGCCCTGCGTTTTGGCACATTCCCAAGACCCAAAAGAAGTGTAATTTACGGCATGTTGGCTCCTAAGCGCTATTTCGACAGGTTAGCGAAGTTATCTAAAAAACTTCACCACATCTCAAGAATGCAAGCAGGAGTGGAAGAGGCACTGTGTTTTCACGCTGCGTGCGAACCGCACTCTGCGTGCTCGGAAGGGGTTTGAGTGGGCGTTATCATGGCTGGCCCATGGATGCTCTGCGTGCTCGGATGGGGTTTGAGTGGACATTATCATGGTTGGCCCATGGATGCTCTGCGTGCTCGGATGGGGTTTGAGTGCACGTTATCATGGTTGGCCCATGTCTGGCCCGTGGATGCTCTGCGTGATCGGATGGGGTTCGAGTGGACATTATCATGGTTCGTCCATGGATGCTCTCCAAAACGACGAAAGTCTGCGAAAGGACATAGACAGCAACAAAAAAACGGCGAATAACACGTCAAAATGCAGTCGAAACGGCCCTTCCAGCATAAAACGCGCTAGAAAACAGCAAAACCTCGAGTTTCGGTCTTGAAAAGAGCAAAATCGCAACGCAAGCAAAATCAACACAACAGCGAGAACTAACAAAAAGAAATGCACAAAAACTCGAGGAAAACGCACGTTGTAGACCAAAACTTGGAAACAGCAACAACGGAAACAGACCCAAAAAAGGCGTCCGGGCGGCAGGTCAGCCGGTTGGCAAAAACAAGAGTCATTATTACAATAACTCTTATTTCAAGGTTTCTGCGCGGTCACTGTACGGGAGGACTGGAAGTTTCGCAGGTTCTGTAGAGCTCGGGGCGCTGAAAGGGGCCCAAAGATGGGGTGTAAGAGTTGGGACTCAGAGCTGCGGAGTTTAGACTCGGCTCATCAGGATCTCGAGGCTTTTCGAACTCCGCGAGAACTTCGGCACTCTCCATATGGTAGTTTGAGAATATGGGAACCCTACTTAAACCAAACTGAAGGGTGGCATCCTGATCCTGCAAGGTATCTTGAATAAGGTACCAAGATACCCCTGGTTTAGTAGAACTTCCACGTATGGGTCACGTTGCGGTCGGCCAAACTCGAAACAATCTTGCCGAGTCCCCCAACGCGTCCGTGGCTTGCAGCATCATAGCCACCTAAAAGAACCACTTGGGGGTCTTTATGGATGGTCCCAATTCAGAGCCAGATAGAAAGGCCCCAATCACACTCCCAGAACATCTTGTAAGATCCGTTTAAGCATGTAAAGGTTGCTGGCACCGCCATCACTACTTTTAGCAACAATTGTCGCAACAGTCATGCTAATGACGAAATCGAAACATTCAACCAAAGAACCACATGAAGCAATTGCCATCCCCGTCATCATCAGCAGCAGCAGCATATCATCATGGTGTGATAGTGTCCGTCTTCCTCATCGTCATCGTCGTCGTCGTTAACGTCACCGTCATCGTCGCCAGCACCATCACCATCACTAGACCCATCATCGTCGCCGTCACCATACTATATAAACATGTTCGTGACAAATGACAACGCCATACCAAAACTGGAAATAAACGTTGCAGCAAGACTGATACTGCTAGTGCGGCAAGTTCTGCAAAGACGAACATCAAGACAACCTGTGATAATAGCGGCAGGGGTAGGAGTATGCGGTGGTAGCGCTGGTCGAGCAGCAACGGGAACAGTTCATGCAAAGAAAAGAACCATCAAAGTGGAACAAGCAACAATCCCCACCTGGCTTGGTGCCGGCGTGCAGGTCGTAGCATTTGTGCCGGTTGCTGGCCCCGTTCCTGTCTCGGCAATGGCTCATGCATGCATGCATGCATGCTTCCATCCATCCGTTCATCCATACATACATACATGCACACGTACACACGACCTTCGAACACATACTTGCACACAAACTCACATATTGACATACATAAATACATACATACATAAATGCATGCATGCATGCATGCATGCAAGCATACATAAATACATAAATACATACAGACAGACAGACAGACAGAAAGAAAGACAGAAAGACCGAAAGACTGAAAGACTGAAAGACTGAAAGACAGATAGACATACCTATATACCCATGCCCCCATACCTACATACTTACTTTCTGTCACACATACATACATACATCCATGCATGCATGCATGCATGCATGCATGCATGCATGAATGCGTACATGCATACGTGCATACATGCATACATGCATACATGCACACATTCCTACATGCCTACATGCATACATGCATACATACATTATACAAATTGGTACAGTGTCTACTGATAAACACGTAAATGTGCATATGCATGATCTTATACATGTGTAAATATGTATATGTGCATGTACACATGTGCACATGTACATGTACACACTCCTGCTGCCCATCGTCTCTTGATGTCCCAGAGTGTCACAAAGACCGAATGTCAATGGGTTTTTCATTAGTGAAAGTCGCACCCAGGCTCTATATAGTAATTCCTTGCAGTGACGTGAACGAAGAATCTGTTGCTCTCTCGCTGTAGCAGTAGCAGCAGCAATCTCACTAAATAGGAGTACGTATTTTTTGTAGAAGAAATAATAGTAGCAGTAGCAGTAGCAGTAGAAGTAGAAGTAGTAGTAGTTGTTGTTGTAGTAGTGGTAGTGGTGCTGATAGCGGTCGTCTTTGACTTCACCACTCTGTCACCAATACCAGCATTGCTGCCTCCGCCGTACATCGTTGTCAGCCCTGATGCCACAGCATCTTCAATCTGCTGTGGACAAATCCAATGTACCTGCGTCTTCTCATCTCTTCTTGTCTACTGAGAGTCTAACTACTGTGCTTTTGGAAATAGATGTGGCGGCTCGGTTCTGCCGAAGCTCCGTGTTGCTCGACGACCCTTGCTAAGCGGCCCCTGGAAAATTCAACGCTCCCACGCTACAGAGGTACGTGGTCAGTGATCCCATCACACACCTCGATTACTCCTAATAATCCTAATATAAGGGCCTTCATAAATTAGAATAGGGTTTTGGAGCCCATTATACTATAATTATAAGAAGGAACCCTCAAACTAGTATAGGTAATCATTTCCCCTATATTAATGCCACAACTTCTGTCACAACTTCCGGGAGGCTCCAGGATTCCAGCTTGCCGGAGGATTTAAGCAAAGCTCACCGAAACTTCTTTGCCAAGGCTCCAGTCCAATCCACGTTCTCTACACTTTCAAGGGGTTTAGGGTTTAGGATTTAGGGTTTAGGGTTTAGGGGTTTAGGGTTTAGGGTTTAGGATTTAGGGAAGGCCACAGTGAACGCACAAGGACGAAAGCCTTCAAAAGCGACAAGACATTCAAGCCCTCGCACAGCGATATCTGACCAGCTTTGCAGACTTCATGGAACTCCCCTCGACTCATGTTCGATCCGCGCGGTGCCCCTTACAGCACCAGGAAAACAGTCCAAACCACATACAACAACCCTCACAGTCTGGATAACCTTGAAAAGTAGCACGAAGACCTCCGAAGCCAAAAGACACCAGGCTCACATGCATGTCCAGCCCGCCGGCCGTGATGATCATGCCTTCCCCGGCGATTGCCTCCGTGGTGACCTTGCAAAGTTTCAGGCTTGAGTTCATTAAGGACGTTCAGAAGGTGATCTGTGGGTATGATGCTATGAGCCAGTTTTGCAGGCTTGCTGTGGATGCCGGTCCGGGTGTAAGGTGCATAGCGAAGGCTCGGCAAATCCCAGCTGAGCCCACAACCGACTCAGACTGCTAGACCAGTCTAGTCTGGTGGTATCTGAGGGTTCCCTGATGTACTTTTGTATTGGCCTTGGCAAGTACTACAGGGTTTCGGTGAATAGTGCACTACAAGAATTACAGGGACTACAAGGCAAGGAGATAGTGTTAGTAATTATTCAGTAAGCACCGGGCACCCACCACCATTCCCTCCGTGACGCCGTCCATGATGTCAGGATTCCCAGCCTCAGTTTGTCATACCTCCGAACTGTGCTAGGGGTTCAGTGCCTCCGGTTCAAACAGTAACGCAATGCTTGCTGTGATGTCTCAGATGGCAGCTTTGCCGATGCCAGCAATGTGGTTGCCCTTGATGCCAATGTCCTTGGTGCAAGGATAGTGTTTTTTAAATGGTAGCTGGTATTGCGGGGATAACGATGCCAACACTCATGTTTACTATAGCTTCGGAGGAGTAGCAGTAGCCCAAACCACCATCATCACCGTCTTCAAAACTCAGGCCATGGTGGTAATGTCGTCACATAAGTACCGGCTGTGGCAGCAGCTGTACTAGCTGACAAAGGTCGTAGTCAAGAAAGTAGCAATGGAGTAGCAGTAGTAGCAGTAGTAGTAGTAGTAGCAGTAGTAGCAGTAGTAGTAGTAGTAGCAGTAGTAGTAGTAGTCGCAGCAGTAGTAGTCGTAGTAGTAGTAGTAGTAGTAGTAGTACGGTTGATGCCCGAAATCCTGCCTGACTTTGGACATCCCCACGGCTCCCCTGCCACCCCTAATTTTAATATTGCATTGACACAGGGATTAAAACCAAGGCCTGTGCGAATGCCCAAAATCCTGCATGACCCCATGGTGGTGCAGCGTTGAAATTAAGGGGTTGCGGGGAAATGGACAGTGCGACGTGAGATATGTGCAATGATCTAGGTCATGCAGGATTTTGGGCATCAACAGTAGTAGTAGCAGTAGTAGTAGTAGTAGCAGTAGTAGTACTAGTACTAGTAGTTGCAGTCGTAGTTGTCGTGGTAGTAGTAGTAGTAGTAGCAGAAGTAGAAGTAGTAGTAGTAGTCGTCGTCGTCGTAGTAGCAGTTGCAGTAGCAGTAGCAGTAGCAGTAGCAGTAGCAGTAGCAGTAGCCGTAGCCGTAGCCGTAGCAGTAGCAGCAGTAGCAGTAGCAGTAGCAGTAGCAGTAGCAGTAGCAGTAGCAGTAGCAGTCGTCGTCGTCCTCGTCTTCTTCCTCGTCCTGGTCCTCGTCGTCGTCGTGGTAGTGGTGGTAGTAGTAGTTGTTGTTGTTCTTGTGTTTGCTGTTGTAGTAGTAGGAGTCGTCGACGTGGTGGCAGTCCTAGTGATGTAATTGGAAGGACCACTACTTACGAGTCGTAGTTGTAGTACGCTAAACTCCAACCGGACTAAGGCCAAATAGTGCTGGGATTCCCTATACTTTACTCTTAAGGATTGAGGCTATTGGGTTTCCAACTGTTGGGCTTCTACTGTAGACTGCACCCCGGCCCTGGCACAACTCATCCCACAATGCATGCTGCCAAGGTACCGCCTTCCTTGGCTCCAGAGAAGCTTTCAACATCAGAGTTTAGAGTTGTGGCGTTTAAGGTCCTGCGGCTAGGGATCTGGAGTTCAGGAGTTGTTGGTTTGAGGACTTCGGGCTAAAGCTTGGGGTTCGGGGCCTGGGCCTGTATGATTTACAGACTTTATGCTTATCGAAGGCACAGCTTCACCGGGCTCCCCAAGTTAGAGAAAGATTTTAGAGTGTTTTTGCACAATGAGGAAATACAGACTGTACTGGAACAACCTGGTATGCGTACCTGTTTGGCCTGAGCACGACAAAGGAGATTTTATCCACCGGCACTCAGCCAAACTCACAGATGAATGATCCATGCCCCCCTTTACAAGCCGGGCTACATGGTCGGTCGGGCATTAGGCTTGCTGACTGCTGGTAAGGTGGCGTCCACTCAACTCTTCACCGCTATTTGGCTCATGTGGGGCTAAGTTGTTTTTGGATAGCATCCGAAAATGCCCGCAGCAGCGAAGACTGAAGGCCGTGGCACACAATGCCGAGCTTGGCATCCACGATCAACGCATTTGTGATGACTACATCCAGGGCATCCTTCTCACAGGTGACATGCAGGGATGCAAGCACCAAATGTGTGGAGGCAGGAATTGGAGTAGAGCCGGGGAAAGCAAACGAAAACGCCGAGACCGTAGTTTAATCAAACAGGCCGCCGACACAAACACTTGTTGCCCGCCACATCCTTAACGGTGATCTGAAGACCTAGGGCAACAAATCCAATCATCGAGTTTCGGCATTCCGACATGACGGGCTTCAAGGGCCAGACCATCAACAAAAGATACGATCATGTTGGATGCAAACATTGCAGTGGCTCGTCTCAGTACTTGCGACACTGAGCTTCCACTACCACTACCACTGCCACGGCCACTACCGCTACCACTATCTTGGTGAGCTCAGTGATTCTGTGACAATCCGATATCCACAATGGCCATTGGGCATCTCGCAACTGTCAATAGCAGTAGCGCATAGAAAGTACACCCTGCTAGATCTAGTCTTCCTACCGCTACGGCATCCCAGCGGCCTTGGCCAGCACTCCTGTTGCCTGCCCCATGCCCTCGCGCAGCACCTTCCCACCTGCAAAGCAGCAGACGACAGCCCGATCCAAAAGCCGCCACTTCTAGTGAAACCGATTATAATGATCAGGAGATCAAACATCCTCAACAACATGCACTCCTATGCAAAAGAAGAACAAGAGAGACCGCCACCGACAACAAAGTACAGCCGCAGCAGCACCGGATGTTATCGCGCCTCGATCTTGCGGGACATGAATGGTAAGAGCCATGGGGATGGTGAGGACGAGGAGAAGAAGCTGCTGATGATGATGCATCGCCACCATGATACTGATGTTGGTATTGGTATTGGTGAGCGCAATAACCGATATTACCATGACACGGCCACTGATAACGACGATAGCGATGCTCACTTGAGGACGGGATGATGACGATGACAATGATGACAATGACAAAGACAATGACGATGGTGATGATGATGCTGAAGATGATGATGTTGATGGTGATGATCACATCATCACCACAGTCATCAACATCGTCATCATCAGCATCAGCATAATCATCATCCCGTCGACAATGCCATCATCAAAAGCGTTACAACCGATCCAAATTGCACGGCACATGCCCTCGAATCCTAGGTCACAGTGGTCTTTCGACGAGTAGCAAGACCCTGACAACTCTGTGACCTCAGCTCCTGCTGCAAGAACGAAAGCCACGAGCCCGAAAGGCGAAACACCAGAGCCCTCCAACCAAAACCTTAGACCAGGTTTCTCTTGTCCCAAGCCCCCCCCCAAAGGCACCTCCGAACTTGCATTCCTCGCCATAGACTGTGAAGTCCTGGAGAGAAGTCGCAACAACAATCTTTGCAGCCATAATAAGCTTCACCCGCACAACATCACTAGCAATAACGAGAAGCGAAAAACACTACAAATACCCAAAACTCTGTTGGCATTGCTATTGCTAGTGAGTGGTTGCTAGCGGAAGTAGCACTGAAGCTGCGACTGTGATGAAGAGTACGAAGAGTGCCACTGCTAGTGCTGCCCCTGCCGTGCTCGAAACGCCGCCTTCTCCACCTCTGCGACGAGGTTGGTATCGCCCAAGCGGACCTAACCATCTCCACTATGTTGGTAATACGGCCGTGAATTTTTCTGAACTTATTCGAAGAGACGGCGTCGGGCTTGAGTTGGGTTGGACTTTGCTCCGCGGGGGTCAAAGGAGAAGTGAGGACTCTCTAGATTGAGTTTAGGGCTCAGAGTATGAAGTTTGGTGTCTATGTTCAGGGCTTTGCGCAGTGTGGAGCCCCATGTAAGGCTTGCTAACACTAGGTCTGGAATGCTGGTGCCGCGAAAATATAGCTTGCATCAGCCGCCTGAACAAGTTTCTACAAGCTCAATCCGTCAAAACACTTTACACAAGTTCCTCCTTTCAAAACAAAAGCTTCTATACGCCCCAACACCTGAAAAAAAGAAGCGAAAGCTGGCCTTGTCCCCCGCTGTGGGTCCGAAAAGCTCCGCATAGCGATCCCGGGCCAAGACCTGTGTGCTTCGGGCAGACCCGGCGTTCTGGTATCCATAAGGGCTTACTATAAGGGTTGCACTACTATAAGGGTTCCTATAAGGGCTCCTACAAGGCTTACTATCAGGCTTGCGATAAGAGTTGCCATAAGAGTTGCTGCTCTAGGATCTTAGGGGCTGAGGGTCTTAGAGGCTTGGGATTTTAGGGTTTACGGCGGCTTAGGATTTAGGGCTGGAAGGTTTACAGCTTTCGGGCCTTAGCGTTAAAGGCGCGGTTTAAGACTTTAGCGTATAGGGCAGCACGAGGAGAAGAATGTGTTCCAGACTATGGTCTCACGAACAACACGGCAGCAGCAGCAACACAAGCAACAAAAGCCTGCTCATGACGCTGCTCAAGCTGACATTACTATTTTGGGGGTTCCTCAATATAATTGTAGTATAAAGGGCCCCAAAACCCTGTTCTAATTGCAAAGAGTACCAAAACAGCGCGAACGAGTGACCAAGACCTTCTCTGTAGTTGCCGTGGAGAGTGCCATGACAGCGTAGCACCAATAAAGGGAGTGGCAGAAGAAGTAGTAGTTGTTGTCGTCGTAGTAACAGCAGTAGTAGGAGTTGTTGTTGATATTGTTGTGTCAGTAGCAGCTAGTCGCAGTATCAGTCGTCGTTGTCGTCGTAGTAGTAGTAGTAGTAGTAGTAGTAGCAGTAGTAGTGGTAGTAGTAGTAGTCGTCGTCGTAGTAGTAGTAGTAGTAGGAGAAGTAGTAATTGTAGTAGTAGTAGTAGTAGTAGTGGCTGGTGTTGATGCTGTTGTCGCTGTTGTCGCTGTTGTTGCTGCTGTTGCTGTTGTTGCTGTTGTTGTCGATGTCGTCGCTGTTGAGGTCGTCGCCGTCATCGTCGTCGCCGTCATCTCCACAGCTATCGTCATCGTCATTGCTGCCTCCGAAAGTCGTCGTCCCAGTGGTAGTGTTGATCGTGGTTTTGGTGGTGGTGGCGGCAGTCATCTTATTCGTCTGGACCTGTATCCTCATAACCACAATCGTTTGCTGTTGGCTTGCTGAATTCAGAAAAACCCAACCCCCGCACACCACCGACCGGGTAGCTACAATACTAAAACCGCGGGCTCGGCCTTTTTCTGTGTCAGGGCAAGTGCCTCTCCAGGGTGCGAAAGGACTGAGGCGCAAGCTAGCGGCTTGCCTTCAGCGGCAGTCTCCACAGCCTGGTTGAAGGTTTCTGGTGATTTATGGCAAAAATGTTGCTGGTGTTAGAAGGCTGCTTCCGGCTTGGGAGTCTCGGGATTTGCTTTTTCGGGATTTTGTGTTGCAGGGAACAACCAAGGCTTAAACATTACTCATGGCCTTGGTTATGTATGCAGGTTCAGTATAGCAATCTCGTAGTTAGGATTTGGGCGTGAAGTCTGGCTGACATCCCTTGATCGGAAGTAAGGACAAGAGCAACTCATGCGGCATCGCTGCCACAGCAACCAAGGCTGTCGGCACCAATACCAAAAGACCGAGTACTGATGACTTCACGATAGTGAGTTTTCTCTAAGAGCGCCGCTCCCTTTCGGAGCATGCACTACAAGCTTCCGCAGTGTTGGCTCGCAAGCTTGTAGTTTTTGGTTTGATGGCTTCGTTTGTGATAGTTTTGATCTTCGCTGACCTCAAAGCCCAACACGTTCTCGCAGGCCAGCGAACTAGGTGCAGGAGCCGCAGACAGAGTAGAATCGGCACACCCCTAGCCGAGATGTGCAGCCGAGATGTGCGTATTCTAAATCAATAAATTACGTAGATCTTGTCAAAACCATATGGAGCAAAAAACCCTAGTTACACGATTGCATGAACTATATGTATAACCACAATCAAGACCAATCATAACCATCCACTTACTAACTTCTCAAAACCCTGAGGTCACTCACCAGGAGCCTGGTGGCCAAAGCCGCCCTCTTCGACGCGCTTCAGCACCTGGAAGCTCGTGCAGATTCGGATCGGGGTTTGGGTTTAGGGGTTTAGGGTTTTGGGTTTAGGGGTTTAGGGGTTTAGGGTTTCAGCACTGTCTCTGAAATCTTGGAGGGTAGACACGTAGACAGCTTCGTCGCCCTAAAGCCTAAACTTTGGACTGTCTCCACCACGTAGCCTGAAACCTGACACCGAACCTAAGCTCTCGAGACCTGAAGGCTTTAGCCAAAAAAACATAAACCCTAACCCCCCCCCTTACTATAGAACCTTCATAGAATCCTTACAGGAACAGCAGCAGTATTAACGACTCAGGCAACGACTATCGGCTGTTAGCAATAGCGCCTCAAATTGCAACACTGGTTTTGAGCTGGCAAGAGTGACAATTGCTAACCGCTCCCCAAACAACCGCCATAAGCAAGCGAAGCACGTTCTCATTGGTTTTAACTCGTGCTCGAATCTCAGAATCGTAGCTGAAAACTCAAGAGTGCCGGGATCACACCCGGGGAGCGGGTGGGTGGGTCAAAATTCGGATGTGATCCTTGAGACCAAAATGGCCACGCAATTGTCATGACAACACCCGCAGGCTACTGTTTGCTACGACAATTGCTAACCGCTCCCCAAACAACCGCCATAAGCAAGCGAAGCACGTTCTCATTGGTTTTAACTCGTTGGTCGTAAAGTCGCATCTCTCGCTAGTCAGCCTCGAATCTCAGAATCGTAGCTGCAAACTCAAGAGTGCCGGGATCACACCCACCTGACTTTATCGCCCAACTGCCAAAGAGAATCCCCACCTGCTTCAGCGGCTGTGGGTGATTAAGATGAGCTCTCCGAAGAAGAGTCAGTTGTATCTGACGAAGCAGACGACGACGAGCTTGCTGAAGAGCTCGCTCTAGCCCTTCTGGGGAAGCACCTCTTGCACCTCTTGCCCTCAAAAGGGTGTTATCACGAGCGAACGGCCAGGCGCAGTAAGTCCGCCAGTGCCTTGGATGTAACGCGTTTCGAGGGTCATCGAGGTTCGTCCTGCATCGGTGAATCTTCCCTCCAGGAGAAAGGTTAAATACCAATCGCTCGGTCTGGTCGGTGGGAATTTCAGGAGGGTCTGGCGGCACCAGTGCAACCTGGTTGTCGACCTTCCACTCGTGGTCTGGGATAGCTAAGAGCGGTCTTGCTTTAGCCAGCAGAGACTCCAACTCCTGGCGGACCCTCGACAACGAGTCGTTGTGGCCGGCTTCTATTGCCAGCGCATTGAGCTGACACAGCGGGGCCTCGCGGATGTAGCGTAGGATTACATCCGAATCCCACCTCCCGAAGATCTGGATCCTCCAGAGCTCGACACCTCTAGAGGCGAGGAATTGGGCTCCAGAAGCCCTCGCCGAATGCCCTGTGAAACATCGGGCACCGTTGCTGGAGCAAATTGGGATGCCGAGAAGCCGCGCGATTGCTTGAAATGTGTCTGCCCATCCAGCTTTGGTCGGGGCGTTTCCATGGGAGTCAATGAAGACAGGTTCTTCAGGCCCTCTGTTGCCCACCAGCTGCAAAACAGTATGGTAAGGGCACAGCTCGACAGGCAGCACCGAACATGCGCAGGAGTGTTTCCTCGTTGCTCCCAGGGCTGTCACGTCAGTTTTCGACGAAGGTAAAAGCCAGGACACTGTTCTGGTATTTGTGTCATTGGTGATGTGCTTGATCTTGGCATGAGATGCCTCGATCTCGCGGGGTAGCCACCACGATGCTGCCGTTGTGGCTCTCACTGGATCAGCCGGGCCCCCGGGTACCCGACAGTTGCTTGGGTCAATGCCCGGCAGCTTGTCGAGGGGAAGAGCAGAGGCCTGCTTGGGTGGACCTAGTGCTCGAAGGCAAGACCGTGAGCACACCCTGTAGGCAAGTGCTAACTGTTCAGTCCACGGGTGGCCGCGTTGTATATGCTCTTGTTTGGCTAAATCCAGATATTGCATAGCTGATCGATAACCAGCAGACTTAAAAGCTCCCATGATTGTATATATAATCCATCGGGATTCAGATCAAAAGGTTCGAGTCTGGCTCTGCGGGATAATTTCTCCCAAAGCTTGAGCCTCGACTCTACTGGGCCCACCGAGATGATGGCCCGCGAGTCGGCCAAAAGTAGTTCCTTGCACTTGCTGGGCTGGCTAATGGCATCAAGCGCTTCGCTTGCTTTGCCCCTGCTGTACGGAACTGGTTCTCCATGCCTATTCCTACGAAGCAACCCTTCGTGAACCCCCTCTACTCCCCTGCCCCGGCCCCTTCTTGCAGCTGTGGGTCATCCTCACTAGGCCGCCCAAGAGCAGGGCCTTACCACTTTCCAGAAGTGCGTGTCCAGTGCCAGCCCGACGCGGGGCGTGTCGCGCAGCTCCTCCGGTACGGTCTTCCGCGACGTGGACCAGCCCTCGGACCTGGTAGCACCTGGTGGCTTGGTCGTAGGCGAACTCCCTCGCCAAGAGGTTTAGCGCTGGTGACCTTGCGCTTCCTCGGGCGAGTGCCTTCAGAATTTAAAGCCGAGGTTGTCAGACTTCGCCCGAAACACCGAGCCGTGAGTGAGGTTCACCAACCAGAGACGGAAGGCTACCAAAAGGGCCAGCCTGGACTGCCCTCACTCGGCGCCAAACCTTGCGAGGAGCTCGTCGGGAAGGTGGTAGCCGACGGCCTGGCCTCGTAGTCGGCACACACCGCCTATGCCCCACGGAGAGGCATCGGTCACCAGCTCCAGATCCGAAACCGGAGGGTCGCATAGAAGATTCTCTCCAAAGTGGTGCTGCTGCGAAGGAGGGCCCGGATCCAGCGAAGTGCCGGGGCGATCCTCCCAACATGTATAAGCTTTCTGGCCTTGACGCAAGGTAGGCCATCATCCGTTATATCATGCTTCGAAAGGGCGGCCCAGAACGAAGCCAGAAAAGGCCGCAGGTATGGCACCAGCCCGGCCACAAAGGAGAGAGCCCCAGCGTAGGAGCGAAGTTCGCGAGCCCCGATAACAGGTCGTGTGAGGTGGCGGTCGGTGTCCTGAAGTGCTCGGTCTTGGCCCTCGGGAGAGACCGTGACTGTGTGGCGGTCGTCGTCGCAGGAAAGCCGGGCTCCCACCCACTCCAGTGTCTTTCCACCTGAGGCCTTGGACAGCTTCACGGGGAAGCTCGCGATAGCCCTCCATATCTCGGTCCAGCGTCGCAGTCTCGGTCGGGCCCCTCCAAGGCATAAATCGGGTCGTCCACGCACAGCTGTGGGTCTGCGAGGCTGACGGTTGAGGTGGTGCGCCCCAGCCAGGCCGCCATCCCTCCCCACAGTGTTGGGGATGAGGCCGAGCCGAAAACCAAAGTGTTGAAGATGACCAGGTAGAAGTTGTTCTTCTTGTTGCGGCGGCTCACCGCCGCCACGGTAAACCTTCTGTCCTTGCCGGCGGGGATGTTCATGAAGGCGTCGCGGATGTCCACTCCCGCCAGGTAGGGTCGCTTGCCCCGCCCGTAGATGGCAAGGAGCGACGACACAACATCGAGAAGGCGAGGCAAGATCACCCTCTCTCCTTGGTTGCAGGCCCGGTTCACCTCGGACTCCCTGAGGTCCCATATGACTTGTGGCCTCCTTGTAAGACCGGGCCCTGGTGCAGAAGCCTCTGGCGACGTAGTCCTTGACGAGCTCCTCCAAAGTGGCAGCCTCCTCGTCGGCCGAACTGTAGTTTCGCGCCCTCGAGCGTTCGCCTGTCCACCTGGTCTGGTGGCAAGCGGTCCCGAGCCTCCGTCGGGGGAAAGACATCGTTGGTCTCGCTGGGCTCCGTGATGCCGAGGGGTGCCCGTGGTCCAGCCATCTCGCCACAGGGTGCTCGAGTCCGGGTCGTCGCCCGCGGTCTCCCAGGCTTCCAAGACTGAGGCCGGGATCGGCGTGTTCGCCGGTCGGGTGCTAGAGGTCTTCCTTCTCCAAATTCATCGTGCGATGACCCCGGCGCACGCTGTAGGCGTAGATGTGGGCGAGGTGCGGCGTGTGTCGGTGGACCGACGGGGCCGGTGCTCGAGGTGAGCAGTTGCAGGGGCCGCTGCTCCGTGTACCGGAAGCGGCAGCCATCGCAGGTGACCAAGGTCACCCAGCTAAGCTGGAGGAGCTGCCTTATCAGGGGGGAGAGGCCCCAGGTCTTGTGGTTGTCCCAGGCGGCCGCGAGGATGTCGTTGATGCCGTCCCAGATGACCTTTGCCTCCTTCTCGGTGGCCTTTGGAGGGCGGGCCACCCAGACACAATCGAAGAGGCCATCCACCACATCCTTCTCGGCCTCGTCGTACGCCCTCTTGCCCGGAGGGCCCGGGAAGTCGGAGCGCTGGAGGCAGAAGAGGTAGCAGCCGCCGGGGCTTGTTGATCAGCAGAAGGGGCTTCGCGTCAGGCTTTCGGGCACTGTGCCGCCGGGTGCGGCCCGAGGCACAAGTTGCACTGGTGCGAGTGCTTGTTCTTGCACTGCCCCTGTGGCTTTGCCGAGCCTTTCCCCGGTTGTAGCCCTCGCAGATGCGAGCCCCACGGCGGTTGAGCACGAAGATGTCCCCTTTCTTCTCGCTGAGGTCCTCTCCTTCGTACTTCTTCTGCTTCTTGCCCTTCTTCTTGGTGTCCTCCCGCTCCTCGGCCGGATGGGCCCGCTTGCTAGGACTCCCTCCTGTCGGAGCACTGCCTCGCGAGACCCGGGCAGACTCCACCCTGGCTGCCTCCACCAAGGAGAGGGCCCTCAACGGCCCCGGCTTTCCATCGGCATCGTCAGGGCCCCGAACCTGCAGTGCACCAGTGGCAGCGTCCCAGGCCGAACTCACGAACCCTGCCTGGATCTCCCAAAGCCTCTTGGAGGGCGGTCTGAAGGCGACCGGTCACCCCCGCCCAGGTGTAGACTCCCGCCAAATTCGTGATGCCCGCGAGCTCGGTCTCCGTGGGGTCCATCTTGGTCACAGGCCTGCCCTTCGTGGAGACCTCCTCTTGAGTGTTGGCTTGGAGCCGACAGTATGCCTCAAGGAGTAGGACCCATAGTGGGCGAAGGCCACAGCCTCCGCCTGAATCAAGGCCCACCTCAGGTGGGCTTGCCGGACCTGGGCCTGCTCCGGGGCCCTCCAAACGGATCGCGACCGCAGCAGAAGCCCAAGGCCCAAGTGCAAAGGGTAACAAGGAGGAGCACGCAGTCCACGAACCCGGGCTCCCAAACCCAGACTGGCTCCTCCGAGGAGGATACCAGGTCTAAGGATCCGGGAACGACCACAAGGTCCATAAACTCGGCCCCACTTGTTGCTGGATCACCCCTATCTCAAAATTCGGGTGTGATCCTTGAGACCAAAATGGCCACGGAAGGAACACACATGCCCACCAACCACGCTTGCTACTGTTTGCTACAACAAAAGGATAACGACGAAGAAGCAGAAGCAGAATTCTCCTAGCACCACTACTACGATTGCCAATACTGCAAAGGACAAAGCATTGGAGAGATGCAGGTGGTTACCATTATCAGTATCATGACAACAATCATCAGCCACACCCCGAACCCGAAAATCGATGCAACCCCTCAGCTACGTCAACCCTAAACCCTAAAGCCCCACAAGGATACCCTAAACCCTAAACCCTAAACGAAAACCCTGAACCCGAACACTCTGAAGCCCGAAGCAACCCGATGAGATGCGCCTCTGGCAAGCGGTCGTTGCCTTGGCTAGCCAAGGATTAGGGGGTTTAGGGTTAAGGGTTTAGGGCTTTTTTTGGGGGGGGGTAGGGTTTAGGGCAGTTGAGGGTTTCTCCTGGCAGCTTTTCCCAGGAGTCCCTGTTTAGGCAGTCAATGCACAGCAGCTGTGCTCTGTGTCCACTCGTACTTACTCATTGAAGGTTTAGGGTTTAAGGCTTCGGGGAGCTGGGAGGGGACATGGAACTACTATCACGGGGTCCTCGAAGGAAGGGTTCCTCTACGAGATCTTTTCAGGGTTCCGTTTCAAGGTTCCTTTTTAGGGTTCCTGCAAGTTTTAGGGCGAATGGACATTCGGTTTTCTGGTTTAGGTTTAGTCTTCTTGGGACGTTCGGGTTAGCGGTTGGTTGTTTAAACACTGTAGATAGAACGTTAGTGTGTCTGGCCGAAAAGATGTAAAAGGTTGAGGGTTTAGCGATCCCCAACTCCTGTGAAGGCCGTGAAATCTCTCCACTAAAACAGTAGTTTGGGACCTGAATTCCATCAACCCAAAACCCTTCTAGTAAGCCTTCATGGTAACCCTCAAAAGCCCTTATATTCCCCTTGACACCCTTAAAGGAACCCGTTACGGAACCCTTAAAGGATCCCTCAAAGGAAGCCTTAAAGGAACCCTCGGAGGATCCCTTAAAGGAACCCTTAAAGGATCCCTTGAAGGGGGCCCTTAGAGGAAGCCTTAAAGGAACCCTCAAAGGAAGCCTTAAAGGAACCCCTAGATGATGCCTGAAAGGATCCCTTAAAGAATCCCCTCTTAGGGGGCCCGTACAGCAGACAGCGACTCGAGAGCTCTGAGACCTCGGCTGGCGATGCCATCCACGAGCCGGTTGCCAGAGACCTGGTTTGTGGAGATTCCTTCTTTTAAGGGTTTAGGGTGTAGGGTTTAGGGTTTAGGGTTTATAGGGTGTAGCGTTTAGGGGTCTGGGGGGTTTAGGTCTAGGGTTTAGGGTTTAGGGTGTAGGGTTTAGGGTTTAGGGTTTAGGGGTTTAGGTTTAGGGTTTGTGGAGGCTCCTTCTTTTCGGGGTTCTTCGAGGGATCAGGAATCCTAGAAGGGCACTATTTTGGGGGGTTCCTTCAAGGAATCTAAAGGGATACTATAATGGTACTACAGGGCTGTCGGGTTTGGGGTTGAGGGTTTAGTTTTTAGGTTACTGTAAGGGTTCCTTTAAGTAGTACTTTAGAAAGACAGGTGAAGCTTTAGAACAATGCCGTCGTTGTGGCGTCGCAACAAATCGGCTTTTTCCAATCTGTCGGCGCAGATGGCAGCAAAACATGGAATCATCAACATGCCTTATTCAAGCCAGCATGTGACATTGCAGCATGTGCATGATGCCGATCGTCGCGCCAACGATGATGCCGACACCTGAACTGCATAACCTAGCACCACCTAGCGATGCTGATTCCGTCGTGGCTTGAGCGGTGAGTTCTTGCAGTCACGGCTCCGGCCATGTATGTGAAGCCGACAAACGGGTGGTAGCGGAGGAAGGCCACGGAGATGACCAAGGTGGCCAGGACGGCCGTCGCTAGGAAGACCACTACACGAATCACCCAGCCTGCCCCAGAGCTGATGTAAGGGCCCAGGAAGGGAAGAATGTCCAGGACCACCTCAGCCCAGATCAAGAGCCTCCAAAATGCTTGTAGAGGTATAATCCAAAATGTACTAGAAGATATCGGAGAATATCATCTAACCTGAAGTACAGCATAATACAATATATAGTCTCTTGGCGAGAGGCCAGCAAGGGCCGGAAGAGGGCGTAGTTGCCGGCGTAGAGAAGGAGCCAGGACAAAAGCCGCAGACCCCACTTCACCACCGGGCGAGACCTGACTCTGTGGTCAAATATCATACAACAATCGAGTAAAATACACCACCATAGAACCTAGTGGAATAGAGTAGACTATAATATAATCTTATCATATCATATCATTTAATCAACTCAGCTTCGCTGTTTGGGGCCTAGTGTTCAAGTGGACAAAGGCGCCAGGCAGATTCCGGAAATCCCCAACAGACTTCGGCTCGGGGACGTGTTGAGCTTGTCGAAGACCTCCGACACAGTGCTGCGCCCAGGGTAGGCGGCCTTCAGGCGCGGGGCTAAACCTTGTGGGGTCATAGAATAGGGTTTTGGAGCCCCTTATACTATAATTAGAAAAAGGAACCCCCCAAAATAGTAGGGGTTTGGTGGGGTTTTTCGGTTTTGTAGGGTTTGTGGCTGGAGGCCTTCGGGTTTCGGGCCGTAGGGCTTCAGGGCTCAGGCTTGAAATGTCTAGGGCTTTAGGGCTTTGGGCTTCGACGCTTCAGGTACGGGCTTGAGGGATTTAGGGCTTTTGGGTTTTCGGTTTCAAGTCTCTCTATAGAGGTTAGGGCCTAGGTGCTAAGTAGACTGTGTTAGTTTGGATGGGCTGGATACTATACTTATGCTGGAAAGCCCGAAGTTGGAGTCGTACGCTTCTTACCCGAGCTTGGCTCCAGGGCCAAACAGAAAGCGCCGAGGCTCGAAGATCTGCGGAGGCGCAACAGTGAACAGCCTCGCAATGAGGTTACAGCCTCAGAGCAGAAGAGCAACGGTTTGGGCTTGGAGTGTTTAAGGTTTGGGGTCTAGGGCTTCAGGGTTTTGGGGTGTTGAAGTGACAAGGAAGCTGAAAAGCATCAACTATCACACCAATTATCACACCAAACAAGGTCAACCCGGGAACCCGAAACTTCAGCGGCATCTTGCTGCCCCACCCCGTATCGCGACCTCCACCGGGGGAACCCTCCGCCCTGCACCCCGTATCTCGCGCGACCCCCATCAGTGGAACCTCCCGCGCTCGGAACCACCCGCACCACACACCGGTCGACCCGCACCAACCTCCCGCGCCGCACTCCGCATCGCCACTTTCACCAGTGCCACGCCACACCCCGCATTTCGACCCCCATTGGTGGAACCTCCCGCGCCGCACCGCGTATCGCGCGACCGTACCTCCACGCCACCCGCAGCCCGTATCGCGACCCCCACCCCAGACCCATCGGTGGAACTTCCCGCACCGTCTCGCGACCCCCACCCACCGGTGGTCGCCCGATGTCTCCCGCACCGCACCCGTGGCACCTCTCGCCGCCTGCAACGCGACCCCCATCGGCGAACCTGCCGCGCCGCACCCCGTCTCGCAATCTTCATCGGTGCATGGAACCTCCCGCGCTACAGTTCGGCTCACCCGTTGGACGCCGAAGACTCTAAACGCTTGTGCTGCCTCGCCGCACCCCGTATCGCGGTCCACACGGTTGGAAAATCTGCAGGAGAACCCAATGCTCGAGGGGTGTTTGGGAAAAACGAAATCACTGCAGTGGCAAGTGGGAATTTGTGCCTTAAGTCGATGCTTGCCTGATGAATGTGCCAGTGGCGAACAATGCAACACAATGCACAAAGAGGGAATAGACGGGAATGGAGTATGGACTTCTGCGATGCTTGCTTGTGTCACGAGCAGCACAGCTTTCAATGTGCATCCGAGCCCGCCGCAGCAGCACAGGAGCCCGCTGCAGCAGCACAGGCAGCACAGCCACTCAAACGGGCCAAAAGTCCACGCTTCCTGCAGTTTAAAATGGGGCTCGCTGTTCACGTGCAATTCCAACACAGGCCCGAAAAGTGTAATAAATTTGGAAACTCTTCTCGACACCGTGTCTTTCCACATCCTTGGCACAGAGATCTTGAGGGTGCTTGCGGCCCTGGATAAGAAGGGCTTTCTGCAACGCTTCGTCGCGGAGGCCGCAGCACAGCCCTGGCAAAATGACTGCTGACTCATTGTGATATAATAGCATATAATAGCATATTGTACGATCTTTAAAATTCATGTTTGTATCTATATTATATTAGAGGGCTTAGATGTCCAGAGTTCAGGGTTTCAGCTCTTTTTTAGCTCTCAGTAAATGTAGCCCTAAGGATCGTGCACTTCAGGGCTGCAACTTTGAAGGTTGGGCTTTGAAACAGCGCTGGCGAGGGGACCCGCTATGAGAAAGCGACACTCCTGGACACCACACATGATTCGGATTTTGCATTTAGGGAAGTCACGCAGGAACACTCGCGGCTAACAAATCGAAAGATCTCCCAAACTCTTAACACTGCTTTTCTTTTTTATTATTTATGACTACTGCTATGAGGCTTTGAATTTCTGTCAATACATTAGAATTATTGATTACTGTTATTCTTGGTCGTGTTCTTGCTACTGACGTTTTCCTTGTTCTACTATGTTTTATAAGACCACAGCCTCGGGAGACCAGTCGGTATGGCAAGAAAGAGGCCTCGGACGGGACCGCCAGGCTTAGGGGTTTGGTTTAGGACTGGGGCTTAGGGCTTATTGCATAGGACTTTAGGGTTAAGAGTCTATGAGCCCCCTGCAAGGCAACAGATTCTACGAATCTTCGCCTCCGCTGGCTTGAAGTCGGGCGGGGACAGAATGTGAGGGCAGTAGCGGTTTAAAGTTTAGGGTTTAGGCTATAGCAACTGTTGAGACGGGCCAAATCTTCGAATCCAGTTAAAGCACAGCACAGCACCGCAACGCAAGGTTCTACATTTTCTTGACAGGGGAAGTCATGGTAAGGCTGCTTCCGTGGTACTCCACTCTAGTCTAGCATAGTTGGTTACAGGATGCGCAGGATAGCTGAGTATTGCGTTGTATACAGCATGGTATAGGAATGGAGTTGCATAACCCAGATGAATTTATACAGTCTCGGATGAGCCAGAAACCGTGCGACACAGGCCAGTGCAGTGTATGGCATCCCGCAGAAGCTTGTTGGAGCATCAAAGCAGTATGTACTGCAGCTGAGAAAGACTATGAACTCAAATGACTGTGACACGACATATAAATCGGCTAGGCACTGCACGTGGATGCTTGTCGTCTGCCGTCTGCAGTGCCACAATCGAAACTGGTCCATCCGCCACGTATTCCAAACGCACTCGCACCTTAGATCAACATCAGCTTTGCAAAGGGCTTGGGGGAAAGGGTTTAGGATTGATGTTCGGTCACTGGGGTGGCAGGCTTTCGATTTCAGGCTTTGGATTTAGGCTGCGGGTTGGCTAGGTTTGGGTGATTGCACCGGTGCTTGACCTGATGCTTCCCAAGCGACACTGCCAACAGTTGGAGACTTGGCCGCGCTTTCTGGATAATACAACCTTCAATGATTTCGCGCAGACTGTAGAACCATCAGAAAGCACAAGATGATTAAACCGTCTGAAGGTGCCCAGCTCAGCTCTCAGTGGCAACCGGGACACCACCCTTCCGTTGGATTGCCGAATCGAGTGTCGTTGTACTCCAAATTCTTTACGTGGCTATTGGCATTTTTCCAGTTGTCCAGCTGCTCGACCAGCTCCTTCGGCAAGTAATAGCCATCCTGAGTCACCACATTCAACACCACGCTCGCCGGCACAAAAAGGACAAGCAGAAGCCTCCAGTTGCGAGGACACACTTCACCTCATCATTTTAAGCCAGCACGCGACACACCTTCTAGGAAACCCGCTTCTGGAGATCCCAGCCAGCGCCAATGCATGCTAGTCCAGAGAAAGGCTGTTGAAAGTGATGACGAGCCCTGTGCCAAGAGACTACATGCAGATTACATTGAACTCTGGAACATTGCACCTCTTGGGCCCAATGAAAGTTTGCTTAAAGTAACGACAGAATCCAACATGGAGGTTTGGGCCCGTCACAACCTCTGATATCTTCTGCCTGGCCGCGCCATACTTGACCGTGGTGTTGGCGATCTGCACCGTGCCACACTGAAGTCCAGCGACGGAGATGGAGTTTTTATGCGACGGCTGGCGGAACGAGGCCGAATCTATCTGGCTATCAGACCAGATTTCGCGGTAGAAAAAGTCGGTCATCCTCATGTCGTCAATGGTTGACTTCACCCTGCGCTCGGTCTCCTCCCACTGGTATACCTGGACTTGGCTCCTCATCCTGGCGTCGGGACGAGGACTAAGCCCGACCTGTGGAGCTGCGAAGCATACGAAAATGATACTATATATAATAATCGTAATACCATAGTAATACTGTTAATGGTAATACCATGATAACACTATTATTAGTAATACTATAATAATGCTATTATTAGCAATACTATAAGAATGCCATTACTAGTAATACTATAATAAGTACTATAATAATACTATATTATTAACTGAGTCCTGCTTCACTTCCCTCTGATACAGAAACCCAGACAACACCCCCAGGCACCTCAGGCAGCCACTGTCCATGCGAAGTGCGGGGAAGCGTCGATCCTGTGCTGCTGGAACCGTTTGCCGACATTATGCTGGTGGGGGCAATGCTGGCAGTAGCAGCAGCAGTAGCAGGAGCAGTAAGCAGGAGCAGTAGCAATAAGCAGTAGCAGTGGCAGTAGCCGGCAGTGGCAGTAGCAGTAGCAGTAGCAGTAGCAGTAGCAGCAAGCAGCAGCAGCAGTCGCTGTGGTATTGTTGCTGCTGTTGTTGTATTTGAAGCTGCAGTTGCACTTGCAGTTGTAGTTGCAGCTGTGGCGACTGTGGTCACCAAACACCGACATGCTTTCAAAATACTGCCATTTAGCCTAGTGCATTATATTGCCACTTACCCTGATTTGTCCTGATTCGCGTTATTTCTTGATCATCTTACCTGGTCCTACCTGTTCATATGCTGCAAGAACAGGTAGTCCCAAATCCGAAGGCCTTCAGTGAGTTCCAAGAGCTTCGGACGCTGATTTCCACCTAATCGGGCAACATCTGTCAGAGTCGCCTTCATCTCGTCAATACCCTGAGCATCGGCGTCGTTCATGTGAACCAACCTGCATCGCTTCTGCTGCTCGGGTGCTGCGCTTAGCAGCACCTTCAATGTTGTTAGTGCTTAGATTGCAATTTTTGTGCTATGGCTTCTGGGGTTTGGATTGTACGATTCAAGGTCAGTTCAAGCTCCACCTGCAGCAGTTCATTTGCAGTTGGAGTGTCAGGCGTTCGCCAGATCTTTTTCGTCCTGTCCCAGAACATGTACTCGAACAGCACCGGCGAGTTTTCAACAGATGGAAGACCGGAAGAGAGCTGTTGCCAGAAGATGGAGCCGAGCAACGTTCCGTGCAGCTGTTCGTCGACCCACCTTGCGAGCAGTCGCCATGGAAGGGAATATTCCTTAATCAAGGGATATTGGAGTCTCTGGGCACTTTGGGACTGCGATTGCAGCCTTTGCCACAGCAACTGTAAATATCCTCAAGAAACCCACGAACGCAAGCGCCAAGCGGCTTGGATGCAATGGTCTGCACCTTGTAGAGCAAACACGATGGACCCCAGCAAAACCAAGCGGTTATGATTGCAAGGATGTCTACGATGCTGGTATGATTTTCCATGATGTTACTCATGCTGCAGTGGGCGAAGATGTTGATGACGGTGACGGTGATGGTGACAGTGATGGTGATGGTGAAGACGATGGATGGTGATGGGGATGGTGCTGGTGCTGGCGCTGGTTCTGGTGCCGGTGTCGGTGCTGGTGCTGCTGCTGCTGCTGCTGCGGGTTCTGGTGCGGGTTCTGGTGCGGGTGCTGGTGCTGGTGCTGGCACCGGCACCGGCGCTGGTGCTGGGTGCGCGTGCTGGTGGTGGTGGCGGCGGGGGTGGTGGTGGTGATGGCGCAGTGGATCAGCGAAAGCGGCTCACGGAACTATTTAAGGTGGTCCACAAAGGAGCGTCGTCGCATCCTCTACGAGGCTAAGGATCTGACGTAAACGGAAGCCACCAGAACGCTGAGCTCTACGAGCAGATTAGGGGCCTTAATTATTAGAATAGGGTTTTGTGCCCATTATATTATGATGGTAAAAAGGATCCACCAAAATAGTATTGGTAATTATTTAGGCCCCTCTAGTACCATAATCCAGCACTTTCAATCGACCCAGCCGCTGTGGCGATTGTCAGATCAGGGTCACCAACAGGCAACTACGGTGCAATGTGTTTGGGGTGCTCTAACGGACTCGAACGAGGGCAACTGCGCTTTGCTACCATTGAGTGGCCGTCATGCCCATAAGTGGTGCAATGATGGTGCTCACTGGACGAGAGACCTTTCTCGCTCCGTGAAAAAACTGATGATACGGCTGATGGACAAAATCCTGCATTACCCATTATAAGGAATATACCATAATTCCCATAGTTTCAACAGTAATGATGCCTTTTATTGTGACAAGGACCTGGAAGATCGAGGTCCTTACGGAATTCTCCTCCTCAAAAGAAGGGGGAACCGGATGGCCAATGTCTGAAGGCTAGATGGGACAGATTCGGACAGATACTGTAGCAACTTCATACCAGATCGATGCTTCTGAGCTGCCTCGGACATTCCCAGCTGAAGGATGCTCTCCTCAAGCTCCCGACTTAGGGCTGGAGATTTTCAGTCAACCTACGGAGCCACATCTCCTGCTGGGCATTTCTCTCTTCATTCATCCACATCAGCGCCTGAGGTTCAAGCATCTCGCAGGAACGCGCTCACATGCAGTGATCCCGACGAGGTATGAAAGCAGATCTAATCACTGCAGCCAGGCACCAATGAAAGCAGAATCAACCAGAGGCCGGCGACAACACTCCAAATTGCATTGCCAAGCCTGGAGAACCACGACCTAAGAACTTGGGCTGGGACTGCAGAATGGCAATTCTGCGAAGAAGCAGGTGCGCACGCCCGAGGTTCCAATCTTACATAAGTCTGGAACCGGTGTTCAACAGTGGCGTGGGGCTCTTGCTGTGCCTTCTGGATGAGATCAGTGGCCTGCAAAGATACCGACAGCACAAACAACCCGACAACATTACTGTGGTTACTATCGGGGCCTTAATGATTGGAAAAGGGTTTGGGGGCCCATTATGCCATACTTATAATAAGTAACCCCCAAAATAGTATAGTGAATTATTAAGGCCCCTCTAGTACTTCATGTGCTGCTTCTCGCACCTTTGGCTGCAAAGCCATCTGTCCAGGCTGCAGGCGGCCTTTCGATGTGTCATTCGACCTCTTCAGTGCCAGGTGCTCCTGCAAAACCACAAACAGCAGGAATCACTTCCATCATTTTTTCGAGGGCACAGACATCCGATGACAGATAAAAACGTTAATTAGGCAACACCTGCAAGAGACGCAATGACTCGACCGGTGCATCGATGTCCAAGTCTTCAGCCTCAGAATGCTGGCCAAGATCAACGAAACGAATGCAATTCTCTGGGAGACAAGGAAAAGAAAACAAGCCACAACATCCGGTGGCACAGACATATCCGTTGCAGCAAGATGTACGGGACACAACTGTACTGGATCTGTAGGGTTTGATTTTGATGCAAACAAACAGTTGCACTGTGCCAAACGCGGCCCAGTCGCTGGATTTCCATCTGCATAAGCAGACAAAATCAGAGTCGACACAATAATCGCAAGCATGCCTCTGCAGCACAATTGAGAACAGACCAAAACGAGCAACGAAACGACAGTCTGCAGAAACACAACGCCAGGATGCTTGTACATGAAGTCTGGCACTGGCGAGGGTGCGTGCGGCGGGTAGCGTGCGAACCCAGCCTCAGCGGTGTGCACCCAAGAAACGTTCACCAAGATGCTCGACATAGTTCAGAGAAGCTTCGCCAGTGGTCAAGATGCATGCCAAATCCATGCCATATGGACGTTCAGTTCCTGACTTGAGCCACAGGATCGGCACGGGAATGTCACCTGGACTTGCCAAGCACAAATTCGAAGCGAGTAGCAGTCTGCTTCAAAACCAATATTGAGGGCGGAACCCGCCTCTGGAATCCTCAAGACATGCCCACGAATGCGACTGCTGACCACGAGGTTGCTCCGCTGGAATAATAAACGGATAAATCCAACAACACTGTGTTCAAATAATGACTGCAGTACAAGCGCTGCGTAACGAGTACTGTAAGGGCTTTGTAAGGGTTCAGGGACTCAGGGTCTAGGCGGTTCTACTAGGGTTTGGGAGTTGAGAGCATCGGGCCCGAGAAAGGAGGCACCAGGGAGCCACACCACTCGCTTTTTGCCGGCGATCTCCACGAGCGTCACCACCTGAAAGCCATCCCTTTTCGGATTTGATTTAAAGTTTTGGACATGGGCTTGTTCATCAGGGACACAGGGATTCATTGTAGAAGTTTATCGGGGTCTGGAAGGGGTTGTAGCTTTATTGTTTAGGGCGTGGGGACCAAGCGTGGGGGTAGTCTTAAGGCCTCCAGTGTTGCGGGACAAAGACTACACAACCCAGACAATATGGAGGCTTTAAGAATAAGAATAGGCTTTGGTGCCCATTATATTATACATATAATAAGGAACCCCAAAGCAGTATAGGTAGTTATTTAGGCCCCTATATTACCGTTTCCTGTTCTGTCCTTTCACACCGACAACTGCTTGGATCTCGAACCCCATAGAAACGTCCATCTCAGTAAATTTCAAGCCCAAATATCGGAACTCCAAGACCCTGTGCCCTGAAGCACATGAATTGCCTGACTTCAACGGTTTCGATTCGCTTTCGATATGCTCATGAGAATTTGCCATGATGTCGATGATAAGCATGACACCAGCACTAAATGAAAAAAATGACTGCTACAATCACAGTGACAGCCTGAGAACAACGGCATTGAAGCTAAGAGCTACGAGTACTCCGTGGACCAAGGCAACAATTTAAACTAGTTCAAAACATACCGGTGACACTAGCTCATCAGCACCGCATGCATAACGCCCAATGAAAAAACGTCGCCAGTAGCGGTAGTGCCGAGAATCCACGAATTACAAATACAAATGCTTGCTGCAATAGCAGAAAAGTGATGAGAATCATGTGCACAGACTGTTCCATTTGATGACCACATTCGCAAACAAAGGGCAGCACTGATCATGTCGTTAATCATACTCACCACAACGTCATCACCATAACAACCACCATCACAATTGCTAGGGTAATGGTGCGAGAAGAGATACTGACAATCATGGTTACCAATAGCGCCTTCGTATCGTAATGGTGATAGGGAAGTTTATGACGATGGTCATAGTACGAAGTGCGGCGAAAATAAAACGCTGCATAACAACCAAAAGGTAAACATACATATTCACTGATAAAACTCTGACAGCAACAACATACCAACAATATGATAACAACAAATCAAGAACAAACCACAGACCCTATCCTAAAACATAAAAATCTACGGCTCATTGTGAAACCAAGTGTTAACAAGAAAAAATGCAGGCCTTGGAATCGCCGGGCTCGAAGCGGACAGCCGAGCCCGAGGGGACGTTCAGGCGTCGGCCATAAGCCTTGGCTCTGGTTCTGCAATTACCGGGGTTTGAAGCTCGATCTCTTGTGTCAAATGTGGGTTCAACCACTGCTGTTCTCGAACTTGCGTCTGTTGAGTAAGGTTTTTGGCTGTTGATGTAGGGCTGTACGCGGTGTTGCACCCAGATCGCTCCAAACCCTCAATGCCAACGTCCTGAAATCTTAAAGCCCTGCAAACCTGAAATCTTGAACCCTTCCAGCAGCCCCTTGTAGAATCCCACACTAGCCTTTATGGAAACCCTCTAAATCCTCCCTCTCTCGCCGGGCACCTTCGCACGGTCGAACACCAAAGCTTTGTTGGTCTCGATGAAGTGGTAGTGTGATCCAACCTCCGACGACATACGGCAGTTAACATAGGGACTTAACTAATTAGTATCATTATGCTTGTACTATAAGGGGTGGAGGTTACTACGACTAATGCCGACCCGTATCAGACCTTTAGGGCTTGAGGTTCAAAAAGGGAAGAACACTGTGCTTAGGGGACTCTGGGGCTGAGAACTCAGGGACGAAGAACCCAAAACGTTAAAGCCCTACAGGATCCTTAAAGCATCCCCATAGAGTACCCCTTATAGTAGCCCTTATAGCATCCCTTATAGTAACCCTTATAGAGCCCTAGACCCCGAGGCCGACTCCAGGGTCCCGAAGTCTGCAGTTTCAAGTCCGATCCCGAAGTCTGTGGCTCGGGATGTTCGCATTTAGGGCTTAGGGCTTAGGGTTTAAGGTTCAGGGTTTTAGAGCTCAGGGCCCAAGGTTGTCTGCAAGGTTTGGGGCTGTGGGTTCAGGTCTCGCAACCTTCCAAAGCAATCTAAAGTTCTTAGGCTTTACCGCTGCAAGGCCATAAACCCCCATAAACCCCTGTAAAGAGCCCACCAACCGAAAAAGCCCAGGCTACCTGGATTGGGCGGTCACCCGTGTTTGTGACGGCAAGCTCGACGAGGGAGCGATCGGCATTGAGCTCGATGCCCTGCAGAAACTCCCCAAGAGTCTCTTAGGGGGACATGGTGTTTAAGGTTTAGGGTTTAGGGTTGGATGCCGCAAGAACATAATAAGCATGTAGCCTGTGTTTTCTTCAGTATCTGCAGGTTTCAGGGCCTGCTGGAATAGACCCGGGGTGCCGGGAACACTGTACTGGAATATACCGGTCATTCGAGGCTTTCTGTTTCGACTAAAAGTCCTGCCTTTCCTGGCACCTGTGCCCAACCAAAGAGTGAACCGAATTTGGGACTACGGAGGTCCGCCACCTCAAAAGTCGCAAGGGCACTCGCGGAAAATTGACAGAAACCGCTGCATCGAAACCTCTCAACATCTCGAACTTAAAACCCAAACTTCCTGAAAGTTCCCGCGACTGCGACTGCGACTACGACACGACCATGACGACGACGATGACGATGACGACGACTAACAGTTGATTCCTTCTCCTTGTCCTCCTCCTCTTCCTCCTGCTGCTGCTGCTCTTGCTGCGCCTGTTCCTGCTCTGGCCCCTGGCTCCTGGCTCCTGGCTCCTGCGCCTGCGCTAGTCCTACGACTACGACTACTGCTACCACTGCTACCCCTACGACTCCTATGCCTCCACCACTACAAATGTTACTCTTTCACGGCGACGACGACGGCGAGGACGGCACAACTACGACGATGACGGCGACGGCGACGGCAATGACGCGACGGCGATGACGGTGCCGACGCTTACGGTAGCGACGACGGGGACGACCAAGGATGGCGACGATAGTGACGACGGCGACGACGACGACTACGACGACTTGTCTCTTGTTGTTGCAGCATGGCCTCTTCCTCGAGGGAGTGTGTTGACTCAAGTTGCTGCATTCTCTCAAAGCACAATGACCTGATGACCTCTGCATCTGCGGCGGTGATCTTGCCAGGGTCCTGTGCATCTGCAGAGTTGCGAGAGGCTTCGGGTGCTTGTGCTGGCTTCTGCTCCCTAAGCCCACAACCCGCAACCCATAACCCCCAAACAGAACAATCTTATTATTATTCCTGAAGTCAAATCCGTTCGGTGTTGGGGATACGGAAATCTTCGTTGGCTCCGTAAAGGGATACCTCTTACGGTTGCTCAGAGCGGTACGAACCCCCCCCCCGGAACCAAAAACATCATCATACGCAAGCTGGGTGCTCCCCTACAAAGCACAGCAGGCAATGACAATAACGGTAAATGTCTGCATCTGCTCAGCAACGCTGATACTTATCGCATGAAGCTTCGTAGTCATCATAAGCATGGTCACAGTCGAAGCCAGAGTCGCAGTCATCGTCATAGTCATAGTCTGAATCAGAGTCAGAGTCGGGGTCCAAAGTCATAGGTAGAGTCATAGTCATAGTCATAATAATCGTCAGACTAAGAATCAGAGAAACCATCAGCGTGACAATCAAAATAATCATCAGACTAAAACTACGAAGACTCAGCATGATACTGCTGATTATAACAATCACTATGCCAAGAAATGGTTGTAGACTTACGAAAATGCTTCACACGTCTGCTCCGGCGGCTGAGCAGGCGAGCGTTTGGGGGTTTCCCTACACCCTGAACCGCACTCCAACCAAACCAGGACCATGCTGACGGTCTGCCTCGACGATGTGCATTGAGGCCTTTCACGAGCTGGAACCCAGGACCTGAAAGGAACCCGAAGCCCCCCCAAGACCCCAGACCCCCAACCCCAAAACCCTAAACCCAAAACCCCATACCCTAAATGGACCTCAAACCCCAACACCCCCAACACCCCCAAGAACCCCCAAAAACCCCCAAAGCCAAAGCCCTGCCCCCCCGTGAGGCACCTCCTCCTCAGCGAGATCCCCGAAGGCCGAAAGCTCAGGCTCAGGCAAGAAGGAGCCTCGCAGAGCTGGCTTTGGGCTTTAGGGATTCCGGGCACGGGGGCGGCGAGTTTAGAGTTAGGGGTTTCGGGATTCAGTGTTTAGAATTAGAGCTTCGGAGTGAGGGCTTCGGGTGTAAGATGGTTTCAGACAGCTCTTTCCTAGCTTCTGTAGACTGTAGACGCTTCCGACCCGTAGCCCTTCAGCCTCAACCCCGGGCTTAATGCCTTTTACAGATTATAAAGTATGATGAACACTTTGTATAGTTTATAGCATTCTGACCGCTACTCATCTATGACTATGACGATGCAACTACAACAACTACAACAACCACTACTACCACTGCTACTGCCACTGCTACCTGCTACTGCTACCGCTACTGCCAATGCCACTGCCACAGACACAGCCACAGCCACAGCCACTGCCACTACCACTACCCCTACCGCTACGACTACGACTACGACAACTACTACTACTACTACTTCTGCTTCTACTAACTAGTACTAACCACTACTATTTACCAATACCTACTTACATACAAATTACGTACATACGTACATAGGTACATACGTACATACCCGCCTACATAAACACATACGTACATACACACGTACGGACACACATACATGTGTACATACATAAGTGTATGTGTGTATATGTGTGTTCTAAGTCAATGTGTCATGCCTTTGTATGTAGACAGAACTGCGTATGCAGATGCTGCATGTATATCCGAAAAATACTAATCATGTCAGCACTGCTCTGCACATGTGTTTACAATGCTGCATTATCAACATGTGTACGTATCCGCACAATGTACGGTATAGACTTACATGTGTCAGTGCCTGTACATAAACACATGACGCATGCAAACATATCTGCTACAACTGAAACAGCCCCAAATGCGTGTCGCATGCGGCATGTGACTGTATGTGGAACACAGCCAGACTATGAGCCGTAATACAAGCCGTGCAAATACACATATCATATAATATATAGATAGATAGGTAGATAGATAGATAGATAGATAGGTACGTGTGTGTTTGTGTGTGTGTGCGCGTGCGTGCGTGAGCGCGTGCATAAGCACATATGTATATTGTATGCGCGCGTTTAGGTTCGTTCTGCAGCATAATCAGGTAATGAGGACGACAGCAGCAGTTAACTATGACCAAGCTTATCAGCATCATCATCTCAATAATAGCCAATATCGCAACAAAAACTAGTAGTTGTCATGACAGTAGCCATGGTGAAGCCTGTGACGTCGGGGCCTGAAACTATTTGGAACAGTGCTTGCGCTGTGTATTTTTAGGGAATAGTTCTACTAGTCATTCCGAGTGCCTATTTACGTCCACCTAGAAGCAACTGCCGTGTGCCGGGAACTGATGGTTTGCTCGACTTCCTAAAAAGCTCCGACAACTGCGAAAGCAACAAGCAAGATGCTCAGGCAAACGTGTTCGCGCGCACTCTGACAGCGCGTTTTCTTGGCCGTGGAGCTATGTTTGGGCCCAGCGCTGCTGGGGCGACATAAGACATAAGTTTAAGAAGAGAAGGATGCACGGCTAAGAGACAGCTGGCCTTTGGGCGAGGGCGGTGGCTTCAGGGTTAACTCAGCTTTTCACCGTGCTTCTGTTTCACAGAACTCTCGACCCGTAACCGAAACACCTAAAATAATAAGTTCTGGGTCCTCAACACTAATCCCCACAAGCCCACGAAAGAAAAAGCCTCCTAAAGCCCTAGACCCAAAGGACCACCAGTCCGTGCATCTACATTGAAAATCGTTCCCTGCTTGAAACTACTCGCGCAGCCGACTGCCTCAGAACCCGTAACCCTTCGAGCCGAAACCGGAGGCCTCAAGCCCCAAACACTTGACCCTTCAATCTGAGGCCTAGAACCCGAAACCCTGAAGGCCTTAAACCGACGCCTTCACCCCGAAACCCGTCTGGCAGCGCGCGAAAAGCACGGAGGGGGGAGCCCTGGGTCGTCCTCTTCCCCTGGGCATCCCTCGTTTTCAGCTCCCGCACCGCCTGCGGCCTCGTGTCCTTCCACCTTTTTTCAAGGTGTCACAGTGGCTTAGGGCTTTTAAGGCTTCGGGTTTATAAGGTTTAGGGTTTAGGGTTTAAGTTTAGGGTTTAGGGACCTTCAAACAGGGCCCCTCAAAACTGGCTTAGGGTTTCTAGTAGATTCCATGCATAGGAAGAAGCTTCCTAAAACCCTCCTGCACTTCTTCTTGGTTACATCTTCAAGGCCGCATTCATACAGTAGGGTCAGGGGTGGCCTGGACTAGTCGGGGGCGGAGCAGCACGAGGGGAGGCGCATCCCGGTGCAGGAGACTGACAGAAGAAACAGGTTCAAAATATCAGAAGCCTTCTTGATCAAAAGCTTCCTCAGGCTGAGATGCCGATTGTTCAGACGCACCGGTGGAGTACGCAGCCCATGAGAAGCTTCCCGCGACTGCTGGTTGTGGCATTGAGTAGTCGCTGCGAAACCCGAATACAAACCCGTCAGCACCTTAATCTGTAGCTACGAGTAGGCTACACTCAACCTGGGAACCGGACACCAGAGAAGCTCGTGGGCTCGTGAATCCACAGCTTGCCGTCACATAATGGCTTTTGGCCGAAGATCAAGTTCAAACAATGCCTGCGGATCGTGGGTGTATGAAGATCCAGCGTTTTAAACGCAAGGCCTCAAAACCCACCAAAGCTGCTCCGGGCTGGGAGCCTCGACAGCGCAGGTGCTCCGACGGAGAAAACTTGGGCTTGTCGACAAGCCACGGTTTTTCATCAAGGGGGTCCAGGTTTTCTTCAAGGTCTATGGCTTTCATACAGGCTTTAAAGGGTCTCTACAAGGCCTGAAGGTTCAATGTCTTAGGGTCTGGGTTGGAGGTTGCAGGTTGAGGGTTTAGGGCGAGGGAGCAAAGCACGCTAAGCCGGTTGAAGACCCTGTAATTCCCTCAGAAGCCCATACAACTCTCAGAGAAGTCGATACAATCCTCAGAGAAGCCAATCGCCTAGAGAAAACCCTTGGAAAATGCTGTGAAATGCGGTCTCTTCCGAGAAGTGTGTGGGAAGCTCTTCCTCAACATTCGTTGCTCGCGTTCGGTAGACTGGCGGGCGAGGACCAAGGATCAAAGAAGCAAACCTAAGCTTAGGGCTTAGGGGTCCTAAACCCTAAACCCCAACCCTGCAGTTTACGGGCTTAATAGAGCTTCTATATATTTTACTTTTCGGATAGCAGTCTAAGTCGAGTCATGTTGATTTTACAAGGATTCAGGGTGCGGCTTGAGCGGTTGGGCTTCAGGACATGAGAACTTTCGGGCTTGGTGTTTATGGTAGTTGCTGCTCGAAGAAGACCGGTGGCACTGATTTTCGTTAGGGCTTAATGAGTGTATGTAACTCTTGTAAGCCTTTGGATTCCTTTAAGGGTTCCTCTAAAAGGCTCTACCACAAGCGTTCGATAAAAACGGGGCCTTCACAATTAGAATGTAGCTTCGTGGGTTTTGTCGGATTCCGCCGCCAGTCTTCAGATGACCCGACTTCCCAGTCTGCCGCATTACCAGCCCGAGCCCACCCTCTGACCCTAGCACGCAAATCCATCAAGATGTCTAGGGTGTAGGAGTAGGGTTTAGTGCAATGTTGCTTCTGTGAACTGTGTTTGGGTAGGTCTGAACTGTATTTGGGTAGGTCCTGCAAGGGCTTTGCTACCGTGTAGCCAACAAGACAAAACAGAACATCGTGAGCAATGCTCTACCATCTAATACGGCGGGGGCTTAACTTCCAACTTGGTTCGAAGTGCCCGATTCAGCGTGTAGCTGTACGATTGCAGAGCGAAGCTGGTTGAGACATTAACGAGAATAGTGGGCTTTCTCAGACTTTCGGACTGAGTATACGAAGAGCAGACTTGTGAACCATGACAAAAAATGCTTTGAGGCTGTTGAAATCGACTCCGAAGCCTAAGCCCGGGGGTTCCCAACCGGCCCCAATATGCAATGACTGGACTGCACCAGTATTGCCAACAAGGGACATTCTCCGAATGCTGGCTTGCGGTGTAGGGTTCAGGAGTTCAGGCTCGACGGCTTCCAAGAGGCAAAGACATGCCCGATAACATCTGGGAATTGAGATTGACAGGCTTCGCTGGCCTGTTCTGAGGGCGCGCCTCTTGCACCACATGTGGGTGCACGGAAAAGCCAGGTGCACCGTTCTATCTGCAGAGAAACAAAGGCCCTGCATTAAGAGCCGAGCCACGCAGAACTTGAAAGCACTGGGCCGGATGAAAGCCCCTAGTAGCGGGTGGCAGCTTTTTGTGTTAAGATGCTGACATACGGCCGTCTTTGAGGCTTCCTTCCCCCCCGTGCCTTTCCAGGTGAGCGAGCGATTGCGCGGCTTCCCTGATGCAGCGGAGACCACCCATGGGCCTGCACCTGAGCCATGGATCCGAGCCTTACAGGGCTCTGAAGGCACCTCCGAACCGAAGCCCTGGACCCTCAAAGCCGGAAAACCTGCGGCTGGGAGCCCTAAGCTTCTGAATCGAAACTGAAGTCCTATACTACATCTTATGTCATATCATTAGATCATACAATACCATACTATCCTGTGCTATACTAGCCGCCGACATGCCTCGGGCAGGGCTTGGAGGCACTCCAAAGTATCTTCTAAAACGTAACCTAAGGGAGCAATGAAGGAATTCCGTACATTGAGCTTTCCATGAAGAGAACTTCAACAAACACATGAACGTAGAAACACACACAATACCAATAACAATAATGCTCCCTCGCTTGGGGGTTTAGGGTTTGGCCCCTTCCCCATCGCCCACCCACGGCAGTCCGAGCATCTCCCCAGGAGGACACCACGCACACCGATGGCTTTGTTCATGCTCTGCTTCCCTGGGCAAAGAGACATATAATGGTCAATATTGCTATTAATGAACAGTACTGAAAAATACTACTGAAGATAATGCGATCCCAATATACATGATTCGGCGGAGACTCGGGCGTGGAGTCGTCTGTTATTCGCAAATGTGTGCTACAACGTTGGGACCTGCTCGACAGTTGGGCTCCCTGTCAATGCGAAGGGCACTTACTGGAACACGCAGTGCTAACCATGACCGACACTCGAGAATCCTTTAAGGGTTTGAGGTTTAGGGTTCGGGGTTTAGGGTCACAGGAAATCGAGGCAACTATGCATGCACGTTCTGAAGCCACTCTTGGAAGCAATGAGAGGGGGAAATGGTGTTAGTAAGCTTCCGATTCTGTTGCAATAATGGTAGCCTGCTTTGAGACAACACCCACCTGAAAGCCATTGAAACAATTGAGGGCAGCTACTAATGATGACTAATGCTAATGCTGTTCTTCCTACTAGTCTTGCTCTTGCTGTTGCTCCGACCCGTACTCTTCATCTTTCTATTGTCTCTCTTCTTACACTACTACTACTACTACTACTACTACTACTACTACTACTACTACTACTACTACCGCTACGACGACGACTACTTACTACGACTACTATATAGTACTACTACTGCGACGACGACTAGTACTACTTGGTTACTACTTCCTCTTCTGCTGCTACGAATGGTATTGTCTGCCACTACCACCACCATTCCGACTAGCACCACAACTTTTACGACTACGACGACGACCACTCCTACTACGGCTACCTGCTACTACCACTGCTGCTACTGCTACTCCGACGACTGCTACTACTGCTCTACTGCTGCCGCTGCTGCTACTGCTGCTACTACTGCTACTACTGCTTCCACTGCCACGAATGCTACTACAGCTACTGCTGCTGCTACTGTTACTACTGTTGCTACTGTTGCTACTACTGCTCCTGCTCCTGCTCTCAGTACTGCTACCACTACTACTGCCATATCAACTGCTGCTGCTTCTGCTTAGAATTCCAACTCTACTTCGACTACGAAAACCAACAACAAGTGAAAAAAATGCCGCGACCACCACCACGACCATTATTACGACCACTACTAAGTCGACGACTACTACTGCTAACCCTTGTACTACCACTACCACTTCCACTGCAACCAAAACACTACTGCTGCTGCTACCGGTTCTATGACGACCACCACTACCACTACTGCTATCACTGCCTCTGCCTCTACTACTCCTCCCCGTACACCCAAACACAAACATCCAAACGTTCCCAACCAAGAGCCTCGACCCCTGCACGATGCCTCCCCTGCGGGGTCCATGGTAGTCACAGTCTCCAGGCTCGGCTCGCGGGAGATGAACTTTTGGCTCTCCTCCCCTTGGACGATCACCGTTCTTACTTCTTACAAGATCAGTACTCTTAGTAGTACTCGAATATCATTATTCTTGGTATCACTATGACACTGTTGCCGTCATTGCTATTTCTTACCGATATCATGATGTTCGGCCGTGGCGGGGGGTCTGGGGTAGCTCTACAGGGATTGCAAAGGGAAAGCAGCAGTCCCCAAACCTTGCACCCTCACACAAACGACAGCGATTGAAGAATGAAACGAGACCCCGTTGCCTACAACTCTTGGCTCCTCGCGTGTTGCTCTGTGACTTGCTGTGCCATATACACTATGCCATACTAACCCGACACTGTTTCACTGTTACAATACATCTTACCCCAGTGCATGACTCTGCAGCACAGCACAGCCCACTATATTGTGATAAACAGAAGCCTCTCACAACGTATTGCATTGGAACACTACACTACCACGGATCACGTCATATTGGCGACATCACCTCACATTGCGGCGGTGTCCAATTACGCTCCCCCGGATTGCATAACGGAATCCCAGCTTACATACTCCAAGGAACTCTTGTGCGTTGGATGTAAAATTCCGGATCTTCTGAATGGTAGTAGTTGAGAGTAGGAACAGCAAGAGAAGTAGTCACACACTAACATCAAGCCCCAACCCTAAACCCGGCCCTAAACCCTAAACCCTATCTGTGGATTCATTAAATTCAGGCCCAGGGACCATCTTGAACTTGCGAAACGGCTCGCGACACCTCTGATCTTCCCAAGAGCACTTGTGCTCTGGGTTAAGGTTTAGGGTTTAAGGTTTAGGGCTTGGGGGTTCGTGGGGCAGCAAGGGCTTTCTACGGATTTTATAGGCTGCTATAGGGTTTTGTAATCGTTTGGTAAGATGTTGCACTGGTGTTGTAAAGAGTGTACGAATGGGGTCTAACGAGGCCTCTTAAGGCTTGTGATGGCGACTTGATGGGGATATCGACCAAGAGCAACAGTCCTAAGCCTGAAAGTCGGTGCCCTAGCCCCCACCATATCATGGAACCCCGGCGCAGGCAAATCTGTTGACTTTCGAGGTTCAGGGTTTTGAGCAGGATTCCCCTAAAAACCCCTTCCAAACCCCAAACCGTGCAGCCTGCCATCCTCCACTGAGGGTTAGTAGACAAGACGCACATCCTAGCGGATCAGATTTCGACGTGCGGCTCAGGGAATGGGACTTAGGGCTCAGAGGTTTAAGGCTTTGGGGTTCGGGGCCTCAATTATGACAGGAGGGCTGTGGTATGTTATAGTCGGCCAAGGTGCGGCTTTCGACACCACATGCTCTACCTGCGCTTGAAACTCGGGGTGCTGGGACTCTTCGGGTTTAGGGTTTGGGGATGCTAGGGTTGGATCATAAGGGCGCCCAGAGCATGCTTGTAGCAAGATTGTTGGAACAGCTGTCGAGGTTCCCATCATAGGGCCTCAAGGTCTCGATATTAAGTAGGGCGAAGGGTTTAGACCTCGGCACTTTGGGTTTAAAGCGGTGATGTTGGGGTGCAGACGGCACCACCAGGAAGCCCCAGAACGACTAAAACTGCTCGGAGCCTTCTGCGGCTAGCTGCCCACGGAAAGCAAAACGGGTAGTTTTTAGCTGTAGAATTCCCTAAGCCTGCGCCTTCGAACTTGAGAAACCACAAGCTCGAAAGGTTTCCAGTCAATAGCCGCTGAAGGCAAACGCCGCTCTGGTTCAGGGGTTGGAGACTTTTGTTTAAGAGTCTTAGGGCCCTTCGGGATTTAGGACTCCTGAGCCAGGCCAGTGTGTCGTAAGCACTTCTGAAGCAGGTCGAGCCTACTTGTTATGGGGATCACAAGCTTGTAGGGGTACAAAAGGGGGGTCGAAATAGGGGTACCTGATTTAGGGGTCATGATCCGGCTGATTCGGGTTCTAAGATTCGTGGAGCTGAGGTTCTGAAGAAACTTAGCATTCGGGCTAGAGTGGGGAATTGAAGCCAACTTCTGCCGCCCTGGGCCCCTAAATTTGATGTTACATGACTCATCACGTTTTGCATAAAAGAGCCCGCAGATGTATGATCCTGAAACGAAGCCACAAGAACAATGTACGAGTTGGAGCGAGAGCGAGAGAGTCAGAGAGAGAGAGAGAGAGCGAGGGATGAGAGAGAGGTAGACGTGTTCATATACGAAGGCGTCTGTATATATATATATATACAGGGAGGGAGGGAGGGAGAGAGAGAGAGAGAGAGACAGACGTGGAATACAAGCATGAACATAATATGAAAGTGTGTGTATATATATAGATATATGTATATACGAATATACAAATGTGTAAATATGTGTCTGTGTATGTATATATATATATATACATGTATATATATATATATATATATATATATATATATATATTATATATATATGCACGTGTGCGGACTGGATCTCCGTTTGCGTATGTATGTATGTATGTATGTATGTATGTACGTATGCAAGTATGCACGTCTGCACGCATGTATGTATGTATGTATGCATGTATGCATGTATGTATGTCGGTACCTATGTACGTATGTACGAAACACAGCACATCAACACAGAGTGGCGACAAGGCATTGCCTCCACAACAACACCTTCCAAGATCACTAAATCCTGCAAACCCAATCAGCCCTATAATAGCCCTATAATAGCCCTATAACAGCCCGTTTTATGCCGTTGGGGCCGGGGAGCATCGACATTGGAGAGCAGCCGGGGCAATCTGTTGACCCACCCCGGAAGGCCACGTCCGGTAAGCCTCCGCTGGAGAAAAGTCTCTGGGTCAAGGGCTTGGGGGTTGCTGGGGCTTGGGGCATGTGTAAGGCTGCAGTTCCCTGAACCGGAAAGCCTAAAACCACTTAAGACTCCGGCTCCGCGGTGTGGCTCGAGGGTAGGGGTTTAGAGCTGCTGCGTTTTGTTTTCATGGGCCAGGATTCTGCGGTATTCGGAAACAAGACTCGCGCCGGCTTTGAAGATCAAGAGCTCGACGAATGCTTGGAATCGTGGGGCACAAAGCTTCAAAGATCTCGAACTTCCACTCAGGCTTCACCCATCTCAACACGTGTTCAGCTGAGCTGGCTCTAGGGTTTAAGGTCTAATGATTCTAATGTCTGAAGTTTGAAGGGTAGAGGGCCTACCTCTTGTGTTTAGAATTGGTGACCCCGCAAGGGCCGGTCCAAGGGCCAAACTTTGACGTTGACTTGGAGGTCCATGGGTAGTTATAAGTGAGTTTTAATTAGGGTAACCATATTTATAACCCATATTAGGGAACTTTCCTACTCCACTTATAACTACCCGTGAACCTCCAAGTAGGGTCAAGGAAAAGAGCTGACCGGGCTGCTACCAAGTAGGTTGCACGAAGGTGGCTGTGCTGATACGACGGTCATCATCATCATCATCACCATCATCATCACAATGCTTTTCTTTCAGGAATGCCAACAAGATCATGACAAATTATGGTGAGATGCGGATGCACATGATGAGGATGCGACTGGTGATGATAATGACGATGGTGTTTGTTGCTGGCGTAGTTCACAAGTTGAGGTGGACTGAGCTGAGCACTTAGAGTCCAGGGCATGGCTACTGTTCAGAATGCAGCGTTGTTGGCGCCAGGGCCCCTATATGCATACCAGAGCAGCTCCATGCCGAACTCATCCGCAAAGCTGCAGCAGTTGTGGTATAGTATGTCCTCGGTGTCACACGGACGCGGTGGGTCCCAGCGTCGGCAGGATTGGAAGCTGTATACGATGCATGGTTGTCAGCAGACGATTGTGGCAATGTGGGCTCGAACTGACTGAAGATTCCAACCCAGGCGTCATAGTCGCCGGCATGCCATCGATGTCGCATCTCCTGGCCAAAGCTAAGACCACAAGCGAAAGGCCACGCATGCCCAAGCGGCAACCCCACAAGCTCTCCATCGTTCCACATTCAGGTCTTCCAGCATGCCTTCAAAAACCAATGGGCTCCCAGTTATCGCAAGAACAACGGCTCTACTTCAGCACGGGGAAGTTTCCGAAAAAAAGACATGTATCCTGCCAGAGCTGGGGCGGCCAGAAGACTGCTTCTCTGGTTGTACTGTTCGGTAACGTAGCTAGGGACATTGTCGTACAACGACACAGGGACCGTAAGGGACATTACTTCTACCTTTTCCTGAACCCAATGTGAAACCGTATGGTAAACCTCATAACAATCCTTGTACTACTCCTATACAGGGATTACGACAAATTACCCCCATGAACCCCTTGTAGAGCCCCTGTAGACCCCTTTCTTTTCCGGCCCACCTCCACAAGTTCCTCCACCTGTGCCTGCAGGGTGCATCGTCCAAATCCGGTGCAGGACCACAGGGGACGAAGGGTGTCGGGTTCTGTTGGGGGGATTAGGGTCTAGGGTTTAGGGATGTGTGGGGCCATGTAGGGTCCAGACTTGCAAACCAGGAGAGAGGTCAGCACAAGATCCCCGGAGTCAGGATTCCAAAGATTTGATAACCAACCGTGGAAATGGAAACATGCGAGAGATCATAGCACCACTAATTCCGTGGCACCCTGTCTCTTGCTGCTTCAGACGTTCAGACGGCCGCACGCTCAGTCTAGACAACCTCGGAGTCGCTTCGAAAAACTGCAGCCTCTGTCTTCAACGTCACACCAAGCGCAACGCTGTTGCGATAGACGTGCACCTAGATAGAGGGCAAGAAGCCCCGGGATCTGTTCTGAAAGGCACTGCTTTGCATGTTAACTGGATCCGTCTGGAACTACCCCCTAATGTAGTACACTAAAGAGTAGGATCCTTATTATAAGGGCCCCAAAATAAGGTACCATAGATCCCTTTAAGGACCCCTTTAGGGTAACCCTTAAGGGTACCCCCAATTTTCGGAAACTCCCATAAGGGCTCTATGATATCGACCAAAGAACACTGGAAGCAAAGTCCGGTCCATCCCAAGTCCCGACATGGAGTTCATAATATAGGGGCCTTAATAATTCAAATAGGGTTCCTTTAAAGGGATCCTTAAAAGGGGATCTATAAGCGATCTATAGTAGGGTTTCTATATTCGGGGCCTTAGCAATCGAAGAGGGTTTTGGGGCCCATTAGACTATATAATTATAATAAGGAACCCCCAAAATAGTATAGGTAATTATTTAAGCCCCTATAGTAATCACCTAACGTCACCTTCCTAGGCCCACCTCCAAAGAAACAAGGCCTCATTGGTCTTCCACAACCTGGCGAAGAGCCCAGAACCCTTAAACCGTTCAAACCGTATAATAGAGCCCTTTAAACCCTAAACCCTAAACCATAAGACCCTCATGGACGCCCATTTAAGGCACTTACAGAAGTCCTCACGGAGCCCTGGAATCCCCCCAAAAATCGCCCAAACAAGCGGTAGGAATACTAGTCATAAACAAAAGCCGCAGTTCGACAAGACAAAGCTTCACTGTCATAGCAATAGACCTAGTTATATCAGATGATACTAATTGTTATTGGTGTTCTTGGTCTTTGAATATAGCAGCAACAAGTACAGTAACAATAAAAACAACAACAATAATAATATTTAATGTTGGTACTCACAGTAAGAGGAGTCATGAATATACTCAATTATGCTGACAGTCGGGATCAGAATCATAAACGAAACAGCTACTGTTGATAACCATAGGAGTAGGGGTAATAACCACAGTAATCAGTGAACCCTAAGCCATAAAAACCTTCAAAACCCCCTGATCAAACGCTCTGAGACAGGGCGCGTCGTGCTTCCGCGGTTCGCTCCGCGAGATGCCCTCGTCGCTGCCGTAGGACCACTCTCGGCCTCAAAGGGGCCTTTGGGTCTTAGGGCCTTAGAGGGCCTCAGGGCCTTAGGATGTTACGGTCTTTGGGCTTAGGGTTCAGGGCCCTGAAGTTGAAGAGAGGGTTCCTTTTAGGGTTGAAATTGGCTTCATAATGGTTTAAGTAAGGGGGCCTTAAACTTGGACTTGGGCTTTACAGGGAGCGCTCGCATTAGTGCCGATGCGAGTGCTGGCACTACTAGTCGCACCAGCACTGGCTACCGTGACTACGAGTCTAATCCTTGACATGGAGTCCATACGTCCAAAGTCCAAAGCGGGAACAATCGCTGCTTAGATAAAGACATTCTTCCTCATGGACTCTAAAGCTCCATGATAGTTTACATCCCACACTCCTGAACCCGGGAGACCCTTGCTGGGGGACAGGCCAAACACTTCCACCGCCGCGTGGAAGGCGCCTCCCACGTGGAGAACGTTGGCTCCAACCTGTGTTGTGGAAAATGTCCCTTGTTCGAAACAGTTACCATCATATCATGCCATGACACGGGTCAGCACCGCAAGCACGGCACGACAACGTCACCATCACCAGCAGCAATGTCATCGTCAGCAGCATCGCCACCGCCTCATCATCGTCATCATCGCCGATGCATAGTTTCAAAAGTGAACCCTCAACCGATCACTGGCCAGTAAAAGAAGTCATCCCTACTTTGTGTCCGACGTCGCTCAACATGGTATGTGCTTCCTTCAGTACAGCTTTGAAACAAAAGCTATATCACAGGTTCAGCGCGCATTCCGCGTCTGAAGGTGCCCTGGATAAGAGACAAATCATGGCAATCCTCTGCCCCTCGTTTCATCTCGGAACTTAAGGGCCCTTTAAACCATAATAAACTAACATGTTCCATGATCGCTTGGAGTTCGATTATTCTAATATGCAAAAATGACTCCTGTCCTAAGAACACAAAACGGAAAGGATTCACAAGACTTGCTTTAGCTCCACATGCCACCGGGTCAATATCAGAGTCTTTACCAAGGAAATGGAACTCCTGAACGCCTGCCTAGTAACGGGTAATAGCACTATGACAATAAATACGAGAATAACAGAATAACAATAAGAACTAATAACAGCAACAACAACAAACAACAATAACAACAAAGAAAATATCAGCAACCACAGTAATCGTAATAATAGCTGAACGGGCTGAGGATGGCACGTCGTTGGCGGTGAGCCAGTCTTGATTCAGGTCGTAGATGTTGATCCAAACCTGAGGGTCGTAGGGGGTTTTTGGTTTAGGGTCTGGGGCTCTAGCACTTTGGCGGTTCACGGGCTTCGGGCTTCAGAGTTTAGGGTACAAGAGGGTCTTAGGTTTTCATGTTTGGGGTTCCAAGTTGAAGATTGTTGGCAGACTGGCAGGGCGTTGACAGCTTAAGGCCTAGAAGCTCATCCACGAAAGCCAGAAACGCTGTAAACTCCGAACTGTGACATCCACTGCAAGCGACACATCCGCAAACCTGCTTCCTAAGCTCGGTTTAGGGCTCAGACTGTTCCGGTGGAGTAAAAGCTTTAGGCTTTAGGTGTTTAAAGTTATCATGTTTAGGCTCCTCTTTTTGGGATTTAGGGTTCAGGCATTGGTGAAGCCCGGAACTTAAAACTATCCTAAGACTCGAGCAACAGCAACCCTCAAAGCGAGAGGTTCTCCTGAAACTCTGGAACTTCAAGGAGTCCTGAGGCGACCTTGCCCCCGAAATCACTCAAACGTCTCAGGCTGGGCAAGCTGCCGTCGCCGAGTCCATCTCGTCCTCAAATGGGCGTGGAAGCAGGGTGATAGCTACATAATGGAGTAGCAAGCAAGCTCAAACTCCGAACCCTCTGCTTCCCTCATAACCTCAAAACTAGCTTCATGGCTCTACTACGACCCTCGCCGAAGACAAGCAAGAACATCCTAATCACGGCCAGGTGGCGAAGAGGACTTCGTGGCTGTCAGCGGCCTGACTTACATGGGGACTGTAGGGTATATTGAAACGAATTTGTCAGGGTTGTGTACGTATTCTTGTGCGGAACTTCGGTTTCAGCTGCTGTGGGAACGTGCTGTGATGCTTCCTGGCCGGAGGATTCTGGACAAGTGTTTTGCAGGAAGGCTTAATCGCTGAGGGCTTTGAGCGTGTGTGGATGCCTAAGCATCGCACACTCACTCGACGTTACTGCACAGTTTCGAAAGTGATGTGTAGACTCACACAACATAAACTAAAGCCTTGATCCCACTGGTCAAACAACTGACGATTGAAGGCAGAATGATCCGTCGCAGCAATTCAACAACGGTGCACAACGATCATCAAGATGTGCTTTAAAGCAGGACTCCTTGAGTGTCCTCAGCTGAAACGAGGCGGTCGAACCCAATTCCAACCTCGGCCTAAGCCCTAAACCGACCCTAAACTTCCCTCGCGATCAACACCCTGGGCACGCACATCCGCAAACTTTGGCCTCTAACGCGTCGGCTAGGAAGTCCCCTTACTTCAGAGTCCAACATTCCGAATGTGTGCGCTTTTCAACTACTGCATCATCAGAACCAGTATAACCTGTTTTGCTACCGTTTACATCTTTTCTGGCTTGCTGTGAAGCCCGACTCTGAGATTCCTGATGCTGCATCGAAGTCCAGACTTCCCAAACCCCTGACCCTAAGCCCTGAACCCTCCATGCACCCTACAACCGTGAGCCTTACAGTCCAGACGACAAGAGCCCGGCACACCCCATCACATCGACCCCTCTACGCCCATCCTCGCAGAGGCACTCGTTGGCGCTCCTGGGCTCGAAAGCAGCTGGAACGAAGCAAGGAGCCCAGCCACAGATTGAGAAAGGTAGCATGCCTATACATATATATATATATATTTATTTATTTATATAGTATGTATATATATATATTGTATATTTATATATCTATGTACGTATGTTGCATATGTGTATGCGTGCATATACGTACGTATGTATGCAATGTGTGAACGTAGTGCATGTACATATGTACACACGTACAGACAGACGCACAGACTGACCTGACAGACAGACAGGCAGGCAGGCAGGCAGATACACACAAGTACATGTACGTGCATACACAGGTACCTGCGCACAGGTACATACGTGCAGGCTGAAAACTATTCGCATGCACATCTGAACGAACATCTGTGTACCTGTATGTGCATAGACATGCACACAAACATCCGATAAAAACGGCCAGTCCATTGAGCCGTTCATGCATACATGAAGTTCTCCAGAAAGGTTCTGCAGTGCAGTTGCGGGGCATCTCCCCAGGCATACCTACGGGGCATGCGAGAAGCTGGAGTGTGTACGTTAGACCCGATTCATTCACGGACATGCATGACATGCTGAAGTTATGCGACTATCGCAGGGTCTATCTAGCGAGGATGTGCATTCACACAGGTTCTCGTGCTCTGGATAGCATCTGCAAGAGGCATGCGGCTAGGCAGCTGCAGAAGTAGAGTTTCCTGGTGCAGCAAAGTTGTACTGCGATCTATGCTCCATGCAGCATGAACCGCTAAACCCTGAGCGCTAAGCCGCAAGCCCTGAACCCTGACCCCAGATGACACGAAGGATGGGCCGGACAAGAAAAAGTCGTGGCCTGGAGCCTGGAGCCTGGAGCTTGCAGTGTCTTAGGGTTTGGAGTGCTCCAGGTCTCAGGCTGATTTGGGCCGTTACAAGGGTCCTGGCAGTTCGGGTTCCATGTCTGAGCTTCTTTCCGCCTAGGCTCACATTGCCCATGGCCAGTAAGGGGCCACCGAAGTTCGCCGAAGAGCAGAGGGGCAAGTTTGAGTAGAGCCGTGAAACTGCGGATGCGGGAAGACTTGCATCTGCAAAGCAACATCTGCCCGCCCTCACACCGAAAGCCTGAACCCTCAACTGGCCGAGAGCCGGGTTGAGGGTTTAGGGTTTAGTTTAGGGTGAATCCTAAACCCAGATGCAGGAAACCTTATCTTCTGGAGCCGGGATCCGCTCCATAACGAGCAAGAAACGGACATCCGCTAGGAAGCACCACGTCTTCACGCCGAAGCCTATGTATCTCTGCGAGTATAGGTATACACATGTGCTGAAATATAGTATCTACATACATATATGCAACTCAGAGAGAGATATGCTTGCATCTTTCCTCCGTCTGCGTAGGTGTAGCCAATGATGTCCATCCAGTGTGTGTGAACATCTTCCTGACGGGCGGATGTAGCCGTAGCCGTCAGTTTCTTGTACTCAAGTACCATCATGCGAAAAAGCTGTCTGTAGACTCGACTCTTGACACCGAAGCCCTGAAGTGACCCTACATTAAAAATACTTAAAGCAAACCCCAAGGCCAGGCGCGGCCCTCGCCTTTCAGCGCCAAGCTGAGATCTCCATCCAGAGCGCCTTTGACGGCAACGAGCACTGCGAGGCGTTGAGGCTCTCCTGTATTGCGCTAGAACATGTCTGAAGTCTCACGTCTTACAACCCTTCAGGTTTGAGAAATCACGTCTCGAGGCCTAGAAGCCTTCGCCCCACAGCCCAAAAAAGGGTTCTGTAGGCAGCCATCGAGGAGGCGACAGATAGGCTGATGCACCGTCAGGAGCTTCGTGCCGTCGGGGAAGGTCGCTTCGACCTGCCGGATTCTTCTCTCCATAGGTTCGAGTATCAGTTCGGGCTGAATTACACTTCTCAGACTTCTCAGTGATCACCGCAGTACTAGTAGCAACGGGAAAGCAGTGCTCTTCCTCCAAACCCCGACTCGTCTTCTTTCTAGAGCACATTATGGCAAAAGCCGCGTTGACAACCCCCCCACACGCCGCCCCTATACCAAAAGCCGTATCTAAAAGACTCTTCTAAGAGCAACAGCGAGGTTTATCGAAAAATTGTTGGCGGCCCCCCCAAATCACAGCCACGGCATTCTGTGCCCCTCTATGAAACGCGATGCACACAACCCAAAGGATGCCCCGGTACTTCGTCGTGGCCATGGGCATCAGCGCCGGCATTCTGTCGTCGTCGCTATGGTAACACAGGCAAACGATGATCATCACAAACATGGTATTTGTCATGATGACAATGCTGGCGATGGAATTGCGGTGCCGATTATCCAGCTTATGCTGATGGCAACGGGGAGGATGAGAACGATGCCGGCGACGTGTGGTTGATATGATTGGGAGAAGGATGATGGTGGTGATGACGATGATGCTGATGTTGTTGTTGATGATGATGAAAATGCTGAGGGAGATGATGATTGTAAAGGCGATACTGATGGTCAGGACGACGCAGCGGACCACGACGCGAAGAATGCCGATTGTAGGAGAGCTGGGCCCAACCTTCTGCGAGAGATTTCATACTATGCAACGTGCTGATGAGGCTTCCGCCTCTTCTTCAGTCAATTTCTGCAATGTCAGTTGAAAAACATACCAAAGATGATAAGCATCTTGCGAAAGGCTGTCGCAATGGCGCAACAACGCCACTAAGAGTCTGGAATCTAACATGATGACGTCTTTTGGATCAAGCTCCGGCTGCTGTGTTTCTCCCATGACCAAGACCAATGGTTTTAAGATAAAGATATAGTACACGACCTCGGGGCCCCGCTGTCCAGTAACAGCAACAAAACCCCGGCTGCAAACTCCTGAAGGCACTCGATATCCTACACCCTAACCTTCAAATCAAAAACCGTAAGGTCTGTCGGTTGAGGGCTCAAGGCTCGCTAACCACCTTTCGAAAACCCCTGGGATCCTGAACGTCTGGAATGAGTTTCTCGACACCAGGCAGGACCTGCGTCGAAGGGCTTGGCGGCTTTGTCGGATGGGAGTGGATTTTCAGGGTTTTGGATTTAGAGGTGCAGGGTTGATCGGGCCTTCGGGTTTTCGGATTAAGGATTTAGCTTCCAAGGCTCTATACGAGGCTGTATCACTGCTCTTCACTATATCATGGTATAGCATAACACAACAGAACATAATATTCTATTAATGATTAAGTACAACATACTAGAACATAACACAACATGGCTGCGCAATTTGAGGGTTTCCGACACACATTCGAAGCAGCAGCGGCTGTTCAACCTGAGCCTTAAGAACTGAACCCTGATGCCTAAACCCTAAAGACAATAATCTTACGATCTCTTGCTCGCCTGCCGCCGCCCCAGCAGTGTCTTGCCAAGGTCCATCAAAGCCGAGACAGAGAGGCCGTCTCGGATAAACCTGGGCGGTTCAGATCCTTGCAGCCCCGACCTAGCAATAGTAGCAGTAGTAGTAGAAGTAGAAGCCGAAGTAGAAGTAGAAGCAGAAGCAGAAGCAGAAGTAGAAGTAGAAGTAGTGGCAACAGTAGTTCGGAAGCTGCAGGAAGAATCACGCTTCTCTTGGCGCCCATCCAGCTTTCAACCCTAAACCCCAGAAAACCGCTCAGTTTCCCACTCCATCATCTGGCTCGTTAGCAGGGCCACGGCCTTTCAAAGGATCCCTACAAAGGCTATTACCCAACCTTGCCTGAAGCCCCTACTACTATAGTAGCCAATGGTCTGGGCTTTGCGGGCCTGGGCCTCACCATGGTCATAGAGGAAAGCATGTGTGAAAAGTTAACACGACTGCTGCCCCTACCCCTACTACAACTACTACTACTACTACGACGACTACCACCACCACCGCTGCTGCTGCCGCCGCCAGTTGCTCAGAAGCAGGAGAACAACGACGATATAAAAGCAACAATGCCAACGACGGAATGCACCACGTCCGTAAGAATGATAACAAGCATGCCAGTATCAACAACAACATCATCATCACCATCATCATCATTCGGCATCAGCAGCACCCGCATAATGAAAACAAACATCACCGCAAAAGCATGAATGGCAACAGGTCCTATAAAGAAGCAACAAGGCAAGATGAATGCTCCGTATTGCTGGAAGGCGTTCTTGCGGCACCTGTCAGCTCAAGGCTTCTGCACATGAAGATCCGCGAGACTGAGATTTCCCAGATTCTCCGAGATTGATGCAAGCCTTCTCCAGGAAACTTGTGTATACAGAGCTGCACGCAAAATGTGGTGCAAGCTCAACCTAGCGACACATCTCTGTGATTCGTGCACCGGCCTCTGGGTGATTCAGCCGCAGGCCCCTCGCCAAGCGCCGCTGCGCGAGCTGCCCTGCCTTCTCGGCTTAACTTTGAAGGTCGAGGGTAGCAAGCGGTGGTCGGAATGATGCCGGCTCTGGCACTCTAGCCGGTTCATCAGCAGAAGAGACTTGGTCCTAGCAGCAGTGAGGGCCTTGCGAGATGATCCTCTCAAAAGCTACAGTACGTTGCTATACTGAGAATGCTGACGACAACAAGAACTGTGGTCGAGCAGTCGTTGTAACCTAGAACTGCCTCATCATCATCATCATCAACGTCTTGTTTTCATGTGCCGGCGACATGTCAGTGTGGCATGACAACCGCTACTATCAATCACTCTGACACTGTTCGGGCATGTGCAAACTCTCGACGGACGGGAAAAAGCAACTATGGTCATGGCATTCGTAGCATTCCCCAATCCCCCAACCTCTAAACCCCTAGATCGAACACCCGAAACCCAGAATGTTACTGCAGACCCAAAGCTCTAAAACTTCGACTTGAAAGATACCTGAAAAATCCCTGAGCTGAAAGCCCGACTTTCAGGGCCAAAGGCCCGAAACCTGAAGTTAAAACTAGCCTAGCCCTCTTGAAGCCCTCTCGCCGCTCCGTCCCGAAGTGGTTAGGGCTGCGATTTTGCATGATACAATTTCCGGGAGGTAAGTAGTAGCGATCCTAGTCCTGCTCCTGGCAGCACCCTCTGCCTGCGACAAGCGCAGGTGATCTAGCTCTCGCGGAGTCAGCCTGGCTTCTTAACTCCGAACATGTGACATGCCTTTGACCCATTCTTATTCTCAGGGGTGCTACAAAGATTACCAACAAAAAACGTGTTGTGTTTAGTGTTTCGGTTTCGCATGCTATTCCGACTCTTACATGTAGAATGCGAAACCATACTTTCTCCAGCAATTATATTGGTTGCTAAGTTCATATAACGATTCGCACACCAGCTAACGAGAGTCTGAATTCGGTTGAATTGGGAATGTCGAAACAAAAGCTGCAAACCCAGGAGCGGCAAACGAAATCCACTATCCAGTTCAACGCGAAACCGGGAAGCTGAAAGCCTGGGTTGCAAGCCCAAAAACCTCAAAGCCTATAAAAAAAAACACTAAGGGTCCCTATAGATCCCTGAAAGGAACCCTTGAAGGATCCCTTAAGGGAAAACATGTTCGGGTTTGTGCTGGTACCGGAGTAGCAGAAACCGAGGTAGTAGCGACAGCAGGAAGAGTGAAGAGTTCTACTGACACCAGGGAGCCCTTGTTTCAGGCTTAGCGTTCAGAAAGTTTCGGGTTTGAGCTTCAAGCAAGCCTGCGGCTTGATGTATCTTGATGGCAGCAAGACTCCTCCGCCTCGAACCTAAACTCAGCCCCTCTGGAATCTGGAAAGCCGCGTAAACCCTAAACTCCTCAACCCTCTACCCAAAACATATCCCTGTACCCGATACCCTAAACCCTCTACCGTATACATATCGCTATACCCGAACAAGCAACACGAAACCCTAAGCCCGAAACCCCTAAACCCCATAGTACCCTTACAGTAACCCTTATAGATCCCTTAAAAGGAACCCTAAAACCCTTATAGTAACCGTCATAGATCCCTTAAACAGAACCCTAAAACCCTTCTAGTAGGCCTTATAGATCCCTTAAAAGGAACCCTAAAACCCTTTATAGTAACCCTTATAGTAACACCCTTATAGTAAACCTCAGAGTAACCCTATAGATCCCTTAGAGAACCCCTAAACCCAACTCAGCCCGTGACTTCATCCCCCGGCGCTGCTCGGACCAGGGCAGGGCCTGAGAGGAGCTACGGCGGTCCCAGGGTTTCACGCCTAGGGTTTTAGGGTTCCTTTTAAGGGATCTATAAGGCCTACTAGAAGGGTTTTAGGGTTCTGTTTAAGGGATCTATAAGGGTTACTATAAGGGTTTTAGGGTTCCTTTTAAGGGATCTATGAGGGTTACTATAAGGGTTTTAGGGCTCTTTTTAAGGGATCTGTACGGGTTACTATAAGGGTTTGAGGGTTCTTTTCAAGGGATCTATAAGGGTTACTATAAGGGTTTTTGGGCTCTTCTTAAGGGATCTATGAGGGTTACTATAAGGGTTTTAGGGCTCTTTCTAAGAGATCTAGGAGGGTTACTATAAGGGTTTTAGGGCTCTTTTTAAGGGATCTGTAAGGGTTACTATAAGGAAACAGGCGCGTAACAAACCTGGTAGTTTCCTGCGTGCTCACGAGCATCCATGGGCAAACCGTATAACGTCCACCCAGACCTCATCCGTTCCACACAGCATCCATGGGCTAAAACTATGATCACGTCCACCCAGACCTCATCCGTCCCTCAGAGCATCCATGGGCCAAAGCCATGATTTCGTGCACCCAGACCTCATCCGTTGCCCTCTGCACTCACGGGCCGAAAGCANATCCATGGGCCAAAGCCATGATTTCGTGCACCCAGACCTCATCCGTTGCCCTCTGCACTCACGGGCCGAAAGCATGATAAGGTCCACCCAGACATCATCCGTCCCCCACAGCATCCAGGCCCAAAACAATGATAACGTCCGCCCAGACCTCATCCATGGGTCAACCATGATAACATCCTCGTAAGCCACATTCGCTCTCCAGTTCACCCATGGGTCAACCATGATATCAACCACCCAGACCTCATCCTTTCCCCAGAGCATCCATGGGTCAACTATGATAACGCCCACGCAGACCTCGTCCTTTCCTCAGAACATCCATTCGCCAACTGTGACAACGGCAACACAGACCTCTTGCGCTGAAAAAGCCAACGGCACATATTACATCATATGACTGGGACTCAGAGCACAAACTGATGACGGCAGACGTCCCACGACTCCCTTCGCTCGTCGTCCCATGCGAGGNAGGTACCAACTACCGCTTACGCAAGACTTCATTGAGGCTATGGCTGACATTTCCTAGTTCGTTGTGCTGTTCTGATTTCCAGATTTTTAGCCCAAATATCACCGTATGTGTACAAAACAGCAGTTTTGGTGGGTGTTTAGACACTACTCTATGCTTTCCTAATTCTCTGGTTGACAGCCTAGCCACCGAGTTCTGCCCAAACCCTGAACGAAAAACACTTCACATGCGTTTAGTCTCCAGGTTTTTTGTGCGCCTGTGACCTATTATAAGGGTTTTAGGGCTCCCTTTAAGGGATCTGCACGGGTTACTACAAGGGTTTTAAGGCTCCTTTTAAGGGATCTGTACGGGTTACTATAAGGGTTTTAGGGCTCTTTTTAAGGGATCTATGAAGGTTACTATAAGGTTTTAAGGCTCTTTTTAAGGGATCTATAAGGGTTACTATAAGGGTTTTAGGGCTCTTTTTAAGGGATCTACAAGGGCTACTATAAGGGTTTTAGGGCTCTTTTTAAGGGATCTGTACGGGTTACTATAAGGGTTTTAGGGCTCCTGTTAAGGGATCTGTACGGGTTACTACGTATAAGGGTTTTAGGGCTCCTTTAAGGGATCTGTACGGGTTACTATAAGGGTTTTAGGACTCTTTTTAAGGGATCTATGAGGGTTACTATAAGGGTTTTAGGGCTCTTTTTAAGGGATCTATAAGGGTTACTATAAGGTTTTAAGGCTCTTTTTAAGGGATCTATAAGGGTTACTATAAGGGTTTTTGGGCTCTTCTTAAGGGATCTATGAGGGTTACTATAAGGGTTTTAGGGCTCTTTCGAAGAGATCTAGGAGGGTTACTATAAGGGTTTTAGGGCTCTTTTTAAGGGATCTACAAGGGTTACTATAAGGGTTTTAGGGCTCTTTTTAAGGGATCTGTACGGGTTACTATAAGGGTTTTAGGGCTCCTTTGAAGGGATCTGTACGGGTTACTATAAGGGTTTTAGGGCTCTTTTTAAGGGATCTGTAAGGGTTACTATAAGGGTTTTAGGGCTCTTTTTAAGAGATCTAGGAGGGTTACTATAAGGGTTTCAGGGCTCTTTTTGAGGGATCTGTAAGGGTTACTTTAAGGGTTTTAGGGTTCTTTTTAAGGGATCTATAAGGGTTTATAGGTTTTAGGGCTCTGTTTAAGGGATCTATAAGGGATACTATAAGGGTTTTAGGGTTCTTTTTAAGGCATTTATATGGGTTACTTTCATGGGTTTAGGGCTCCTTTTAAGGGATCTGTACGGGTTAATTACTATAAGGGTTTTAGGGCTCTTTCTAAGAGACCTAGGAGGGTTACTATAAGGGTTTTAGGGCTCTTTTTCAGGGATCTGTAAGGGTTACTTTAAGGGTTTTAGGGCTCCTTTGAAGGGATCTGTACGGGTTACTATAAGGGTTTTAGGGCTCTGTTTAAGGGATCTATAAGGGATACTATAAGGGTTTTAGGTTTCTTTTTAAGGCATCTATAAGGGTTACTTTCAGGGGTTTAGGGCTCTTTTTAAGGGATCTGTACGGGTTACTATAAGGGTTTTAGGGCTCGTTTTAAGGGATCTATAAGGGTTACTATAAGGGTTTTAGGGCTCCTTTTAATGGATCTGTAAGGGTTACCATAAGGGTTTTAGGGTTCCTTTTAAGGGATCTTTGAGGGTTACTAGAAGGGTTTTAGGGTTCCTTTTCAGGGATCTTTAAGGGTTACTATAAGGGTACTATGAGGTTTCGGGCTTAGGGTGATGGCCTTGGGGTTTAAAGTTTTGCGCTATCATAAGTTATCATGTTCAGCATCTTTGGCATCGTCATCAAAGTAATGGAAAGCAGAAGGACGATCCATGAGCAGTTGCAAAAGGGACGACAACGTTTACACTCACCCTTGCTATCTTTCCTGTAATTTCCAGGAGACCTCGTCGACGGACAAATGCGCAAAAGCCGCAGTCGCCACTAGGATAGATTCAATGATACCGAAGCTGCATGAAGGCAGTGCCTGCTGAATCCTGACAGCCTGTTGCGAGACACCTGCAACTACGTTCAAGATAGGACCCTGAGTCTCTGAGTCGCCCAACCTTCAAAAGCTGCATAAATCAGCTTTTCTTGAGGCCGGCGCCAGGCATCTTGTCAGAGGTACCGACGATGTCGGGCACCTCCCAGCAATGCTCTCTTGTGATTTCTTGACCCCGCCAGCGAGTCGAGGCCTCCGTTGTTAAGTTGGAAGGTTCCGCGACACGAAGTCATTGTAAAACAGCTCCGACGGCGGAGCAGCTTTGCAGTGGCAAGTGCGAATGCTAAACGCAGGCGAAAGGGTAAAGTTTAGATAGCTCCGGTTGCTGGGCCTGGTTGATGGTGGGCGGGTAGGCTGTGAGTTCGAGTTGAACTGGGACATGACCCTCGCATGCTCAACCGGAAACGCTAGCATTTAAAAATGGACCCATATCCTGAATGTATATAATTGAAGTATAATGTACCCCCGAAAACACACTCACGGGTGAGGCCACAGTCACACCCTTAGCTGGGTCGCATCGGGGCTGCAAAATCTAAGACGGCATAGTTTACGGTCCTTCCCGTAGTGTTTCGAGTCTAGAGTTTGGGAATTCAGGGATGAAAGATTTCTTGTTTGGTCCATGGCGCATCGTTCTACCGCACCGATGTAGCCAAAGAAGGTTTCCTTGAGGCTGGGGTTCAGGGTACAAGCCAAACATGACCACATGTCTGATCGGCTCAGTCGACACCTCGCAACAGCGCAGGACAGGGTTCTTCCCAAACGCAGCGCGCGCATGGCGGCCTGAGATTGGGCTGGTTCGCAGGACACATGTCAATTGCAATCACAAGGTCAAAGTTGAGGTCCCGACGTCTGCGAAGACTGAGGAGCTACAGAAGCTTCTTTGAGCTTTCCAGCTACCCCCAGGGTTTTACGAGGGTCGCTTTGGATCCTGGAACCGGCAGTGCACACCAATCACGTCTTGACATCCTACGCTGTGGTGATACAATTACACCCCGCACGAGAGCAAACAAACAGAGGCATATGCAAACATAACTACATTAAGGACTAGAGGGGGGTGATCTTTGTAATTATGGAGGCCCCTATATTAAGTGGCTTAGCATGCACGGGAGTCTGCAGCTGCACACCTCTCCCTGAACCTTCATCGCAGCCTCTTTAGAGTTGATCCTTCGTGCTCAAACTCTGAGTCGCATTCCGACACCCCTCGCCCCCGAAAGCAGGTGCAGCGGTGGGTGGCAACCGCACCTGGTGCATCCTGGCACGGGGGATTCAGGGCTGTTAGGCGCTGCATTTAGGCCCTTTAGGCCTTCGGAGATTTCGTCCAGGGGTTTGGGTTTGGTGAGGTTCAGGGTTTCGGGACTCAGGACTGGGGATTTAGGATCTGGAGTTTGGGGATTTTGTCCAAACATCTCCTACTTGTAGCACCAAAGCACAGCCCTTGACAAAAGGAGGCACACCGGTCTACACACATGTGCATACATACATACTTGTGAATTTTATGTGAATTTGTATGTATATGTACAGTACATGATGTACCTATCTGTCTGTGTGTATACGTATGCATAAACCACTCAGATGTATACATGTATGTATGCATGTATGTGTGTGTGTTCGTGTGGATATGTGATAGGACAGACAGCCTGCGCAAACAGCTCTCAGGGATTCAGTCTTGAAATTGCCATGAGACGCACGGTTGTAGTTAAGTCCCCCGTCGGAGTAAGAAATGCTACCCACGATCCCACGATGGAGTTCTTGTGACCCAGGTCATCTTTGAAGGAAGCCTGCGTCATCTCCGCCTCAAAACCTAATGCCTCGCAAGACCTAAACAGAAACCCCAACGGAAGATCCGAAGCTGGACACCTGATCCGTATCAAAACGAAGCTCTTGAGATTGAATTCGTCCTAAACCCCTCGTAGCCCCTAGTAGCCCCTAGTAGCCCTTAACGGAATTATTAAAGGCATCCTTAAAGAAGCTCAGCCGGTTCAAAGAAGAAAAGTTCTGGGAATCTCTGCCCACGGCCTCAGGAGCCGCTTCCGCCGACTGGCGAGCTCTAAAGACCAGGCATCTTAATATAGAGGCCTTAATAATTAGAATAGGGTTCCTTTAAAGGGTTCTATAAGGGGTCCATAAGGTTTCTATGATATAGGGATCTTGATACTTAGAATAGGGTTTTGGGGCCCACTATACTATAATTATAATAAGGAACCCCCAAAAATAGTATTGGTAATTATGTAGGCCCCTATAGTAGGTTCCCTTGAGGGCGTGGGTCCAAGGTGACAATAAGGATTCCTTATTGTGGCAATAAGGATTCCTTCAAGGGTTACAGACAGGATTCGAAGGAGGGTTCCTTTCAGACTGCTTTCAGGTTGGGGTTGAAAGGTAAACAGAAACTGCACAGCAAGCATACCCTCATGGAAAGAGGCAGGATCGTCCACTTCTTCCCATGCTACTCAAAGACACGTTCAGCAGCAGTGGATTTCGAAGATGATGCTCATGTTTACAGCCATGGTCCTGCTCCAAACCCAATGCAGCCCCAACTGCCCGATGCTCTCTCTTCTCACTCCAGATCCCGTCTCTGTGAAAAACCTGCACCTTCATGTAATAAACCTGTACAAGATGGGGAATACAAGCGGCAAGTCGTAGGCCCTGATTCCTGCTCTTTTTTCAAAGCGATGTGCGCATCTACAACTTGGCGGCCCCCCGCAGCTTCCTGGGATGGCATGTGTGGTTGGAGCTTGGGGCTTGCGAATTCTAGCTTTCGTGCGGCTGGAATCGAGTAGACCCCGAGAGGTTTGGGATCTCGCGTTGTTATCTGTAGCAGAAGAAGCAGATGTGGGGCTGCAGACGATCTTCAGCTGGCGCTTCAGGGTCTCGCGGAATACTTCCAGGCAGCTCTTGGGCAGCTAAAGATCTGGAGACCCAGGACAAAATAGCTCCAGAGTTGTAAGCGTCGGGACTCGTTACAATTCTGCCACTACTGCAGTATGTGCAGTGCATGATGGCACATCTGTGAGGATCCAACACCTGACGTGCGAACGCAAGGACTCAGACCGAATCAGACCTGCATGAACCGACGGGAGACTCGTTTCAAGCAGTCAAGGATCTTCTTCTTGCCAAGTGCCTGGCCAGGCAACAGAAAGGAGCAGTAGCAGCAACAGAAGCAGAAGCAGTAGCTTGAGCAGCAGCGGCGGCGACTAAAACGACGGCGGCAGCAGCAGCTGCATTTAAAATTCACAACCCCGCCACACTGACAAACATCAAAATGATCTAGTGACCCTGAGAGTGACTATGACGGTGATAACGTTGTTGATGTTGAAGATGATGATGATGATGACGTTGTCGAGAATGATGCTGATAACAATGAAGGGCATCGCAGAAGTGGTACTGGGATGATATTAATGACAGCGGTGATGTTGAACAAACGACGATACAAGCAACGAAACTCACAAATCTTCTCTTCTTTATCAGAATGATGACGGTCACCACTAACATCACCAGCACCACCATCACCTGCCAGTGGCACCAAAATCAAAATCACGACCATCAGCATCATTATCATCGCCATCATCATCAGCAGCATCATCCCCGTCACCATCATCATCATCAGCCGCAACAGCATCATTCCTTTCACGACATCCTCATCACCATCATCAGCAGCAGCAGCGGCAGGAGGATCCCCATCATCAACATCATCAGCGTCGTCATCACCACCATTACCGACCCCAGAAAGTAAAAGGCCTCCTTCTTGCGCGTCACCTTGGGGGTGGCATGAGTGGCTGGGCTGCCACCCTCGGCAGCATTCAAGAGGTCCTCGCATGCTTTGGGACGGCAAGGCAGGGGTTGCTGTTCGAATTTGCTTTCAAATGCAGGAGGAAGGTTCTCGTATCCGGTCGCGGTCGTAGTGATACGAGTAGGAGCAGTAGTAGTAGTCGTCGTAGGCGTAGGTGTGGGCGCAGCGTTGGTGTAGTGGTAGTGATGGTTGTGGCGGTTGTGGCGGTGGTGCTGGTGGTGCTGGTGGTGCTGGTGGTGCGTTTGTTTGAACCGCAGCTGGGAGATCCGAGCGTTGCGACAGGGAATCGGTCAGTGACTTTGTCACCGGCTGCGTACTGCAGCACGTGGCTTAATGCACGTACCAGGGCTCGCCTC
>BGNK01001471.1:101989-141989 GCA_003297005.1 Symbiodinium sp. clade A Y106 | reverse complement strand
ATTGAAACATCTTCCACAGACAAAGACCCTTCAAAAAAGCTCCTCAAGTAAGAACTTGCTTCTTGTCTAAAGTTCAACCTTTCAGCTCTGTTCCACTCTCTTTTGACAAAGAGGGCTCAGGAGGGGAAAAGGGTGGGCAAAGGGAAGCTTTGAAAAGATCCCTTTGAAGAAGCTTCAAAGGGGCTTCAAGGGCTTGAAGGGGGACTTTTCAAAAGGGGGGCTTCAAGGAGGCTTCAAGGGAGCTTTTTTGAGGGTTTCAAGGGCTTCAAAGAGGCTTTAAAGGGGGCTTCAAGGGGGCTGGAAGGGGGGCTTCAAAGGGAGGCTTAAAGGGAAAAGGGGCTTAAAGGGACTTACAGGGAAGGAGAGCTTGAAGGATGAGTTCCGTCTTTCTCCTTTTTGTGGGGTGGTGAGCACCGCTGGCTTCAAGGGAGACTCAAAGAGGGGCTTAAAGGGGGGCTTAAAGGGAGGCTTCGAGGTGGGCTTAAAGGAGGGCTTAAGGGGGGACTTCAAGGGATGAATCTTATTTTCTTCGTTAAAAAACCCCCCTCCAGCGTTTTCGTGTGGCTCTCCTGCTTGTGGGGTGGTGAGCACGTTTTTGTTTCATGTCTTTACGGTAGTTTCAAGGCGGCTTTGAAGAGAAGCTTTAAAGAGGGCTTGAGGGGGGCTTCAAGGGATGAATTTTGTTTTCTTCGTTTTTGACACCCCTAGAGCGTCTTCGTGTGGCTTTCTTCTTCTTGTGGGGTGCTGAGCACGTTTTTATTCATTTCTTTACGGCTTGAAAAAGCGGTGAGTTTTGTTTAAGAAACCAGGGAGAGTTGGGGGGCTTTGAAGGGGNAAAGGGGGGCTTAAAGGGGGGGCTTAAAGGGGGCTTATTAAGGCGGGGCTTAAGGGCTTCGACCCTTGCCCCCCCCCGCCCCCCTTTAGGGAGACCCCTTTAAAGGGGGCTTTAAGGGGGCTTTAAGGGGGGCTTAAGCCCCCTTTGTCAAAGGGGGGGGGCCCATCCTCCATTTTAGACTCCGCCTTTGAAGCTTTGGTTGCCGTTCCGGTAGCTCCAACCATGAAAAGGTTCGTGTTCGAGTTAACTCCAAGTCTAACCTCGGCGCCAAGGTGAGAATTGGAGTCAACTCGAACCGCAACCCAAGGTTGCGAGGTGGATCCAGTTGCTTGAAGCTTCTCGAAACAAGAATGCAGGGTTCGAATTCTCGTTAGACAACTCCAACCTGTCTAACCACCGACACGTTGGAGTTGGCGAGTATCTCGAACCTACAACCTGGAGTTGGAGTTGGAACCCGAAATCTAATCTCAGGTTGGGGTTGGTTGAGGTTGTTGGCCCAGGCTCTTAGCCCGGTTTACAACTTGGATTCAACTCCAACCCTCAACGCGGCCTGCCGAAGTATGCTCTTAATTTTGAGCAGCAAAAAAAGAGAGCGCCTCGCTTGCCTGTAACCAAGTAGAGTTCAACACAAGACACGCCAAGATGCACATAACAACACCCGTTTGGAAGATTAGAAGCACGGCAGTCCGTTCGTTATTTAGGTTGGTTGGCCGAGTGTTGTTTCCTTGAGGCATTCATGCCGTAAAAATTTCCAGTTGGGTAATATCCTTGTGCGTTCTGTTGGATTCAATCTTTCCCAGCTCTCTGAACGAAGCTTTTTGCACGTCAGCTGGGTTCGCAATTCCTTGAACGCTTGCAGCATTAGAGGGTTGGCCAAAACAAAGAGCGGCGTAGAAGCAAACGCACGCAGGCCACAAAATTGGCGACTTGCAACAGATTTTTCATTTAGATTGCTGCAGTGTGTCTTGTTGTCATCTGTTTGACTCTGCGAATGTCAAGGCTCCAGTGATTTGGTGCAGCGGAGTTGTACATTATCCTATTTTTAAGGACGCATGTGGTCTGCGTGCTGCTGCAACAATCCACAGGATCCGGCAGTGTCTGCTCAGTAGTACAGCGGCACCCGAAGCATTGCGACTAATTAGTTCATTGACGGTTGCTGGATTGCACAGATCGAGGCAGGTGCAACAATGAACGCAGTACCCAGGAAATTGCCCAGCTTCAGTCTTGAGAAACAATAAGTTTCAACGAATCTTGATTGGTGATCCAGGACATTGGACCTGGAGCCTCCCAAGCTGAAGCATACAGCTCGGCAGATGATGCAGGACAAGCTGAGGTGCGAATGCTTGATGTTGCAAGACTGCACGTCGAACAGAATGTCCGGAACAATTGCTTGTTCGCATTGCCAGGGTTCGTCACCCTTCCCAGCTGCTTGGGCGGAAGAAGTGGGCAGAGAAGCGGGGAACGCGCTTCCCACGAGTTTGGTTGAAGAGAGTGCATGCAGCATCCATGAAAGATGAAGCCGAATACATGCATCACTTATGAGCCTGCAGCGCCTGTGTACCATCGTAGTCTGTAGTGAGGCAGTGACCGGTGTCCAGGATGATTTCCTCGAACAGTCCTTCGGCTGCAAACGTGACGTTTGCGTTGATCTGCTTGCAGGCTTCGTACCCTCTGCGTGACACTGAAGAAGTAAACCCGTGTTGTGGTCATGATGGCTTGAGAACGAAATGACGCAGATTCTTCTCAAGTTCGTGCCTCGTTGCATACTGGGCTTTGTTGACATTTTGGACGCATGAACCCAGGGAGTTGGTGCAGCCTGCAGCGGTCCGGAGCTGATCCAATTTTGTTTCTGCTATTTTTAGGTTTCCCTCGTTCAGGACCCATGATTTGCTGTAGGCCTGTCATGCAGGGACCCGTGGCGGTAAGGATCTGCTACTTTGACATGTTTGTAATCTGGAGCTCGATGTTGAAGTTTCATGGCCGCCATGCTGCTTTGTTTGTTTGGTCTTTAGGTGGTGCAGAAGGAGCTTCCGAACCTGCTGACAAAGTTTCGAGCGACCTTGGATAAAAGTGTGCGTCCCAAAGGGCACGTCTCTTGAGCTTAGCGATTGATCTGTGATATTACGTTCATCGTTGCCCGGCGTGGCACAACCTTACCGGCAGGCGGCGCATCTCTTCGCAAGATGACTTGAATTGATTGAAGCTGCCAGAGCTTTCTGGTGCCAAGGCCAGGGATCCTTCGGATTGTGTCTGGACTACGAGGATGCAGCTGCTCAGCTTCAGTGCGTGAGCCGTTTCAGCTGTCTGCGTGTGTCGGCTCGTGTGTGCGATCTGCTGCAGCTTCCCTCGCTCAGGAACTAGCTGGAACTGGAGCCGGTTTCAAGGTCAACTCCTGTAGTTTAGTGCGTGCTACAGTGCTACAGGCCTGCCCGCCTGTTTGCAGGACAGGTGTCTCGTCTTCAACGTGACCGGGGGCGCTGCCGCTGAGTGGAACAAGGGACATCCGGACAAGGCTTTGCAGGCAATTGTCCCAGTCAGTGCGAGTCTTCCAGCCACTGCCTGAATATGACGCCTGTCATACAACGAGCACCGTGCCCAAAGGTTGGAGATTGCATTGCTGCTGCCAGTGGAATCAAGGGCTCGTCCAAGGCAATTTTCGAGTCCATCCGGAAGGCGGACAAGGCAAGGCGGGCAATACATTTGCACGCATGCGCCTATTTGATGGCATGTAATCATGGGCAAGAAATGCCTCCGTCACGAGCTGGTTGTCCTCATTTGTCAGGTGGATCTGGACGTTGAGAGGCCACAGGTTGGGGTAGAACAAGTCTGTCGAAGTTTCAAGCGAGAACAGAAGGTTCAATAGGCAGAAGGTGACCCATGTCGCACGTGTCAGCTGCGGGGTTATCGTCAGCAGCATCATGTTCTGTAACCTGCCGACGACAGCCTGCGACAGCTGGGCAAAAACCAGCATGTCCAATCCTTCTTTTTTCGTCGTTGCTTGCTTGCAAAAAGGAGATCATTGTGGCGGCTGGCAAGGGCGGGAGGCCCGCTTCAGTTCGGTGTCTAGCCATCGGCTGGAGATTGGACGTGCATGGTTGGTATGACCGAGAAGCCCTTGTAGAGATTTATTCCTGCAAGCTAAACTATGGCCCTGCGTCAGAATGAGGGGCAGAATCCGGGTATTGCTACGCACAGCCTGATGTTCCTGCCAAGCTCGTGGCGGAAGTTTTGGATGTGGTACGCAACGATGCCAACACAGACTTTTTGCCTGTAATTCCGTTCTCGACGACATCTTTGCGGTACGCTGCTCAAGTTATCTCTGTGTTGTGCACTGCTACCGGATGACGTGTTTCGCTTGTACATCCGCCCATCATCCTCACTGGCACGAGCCGCATGAAGAATGTTCGAGTTGTGACGGCTCCTCGAGAAGATACAAAGCCCGCCCGACAGGCCCCTTGGCCTTCACCTCGCATACGCGGACTCCAGCGTCCCTCGTGCTTGAGAAGTCGCCTAGTTTCAGGATGTCGGACCAAGCTGCTCTCTTGTTCAGCAGTGCTTTCTCAGGTTGGGCTCATCGTGAAACAGGCTGGTTTTGGGATTTTCACATGTTCTGACAGGTCTTGCCTCAGACATGCAACCAATCAGGGAATGACGAAGGTAGATCGATCTCTAGGGATATGGTGGCTCAGCACCAGCATGCGACAGATGCTTCAAGCGAGTGTTGTGGCTTCAAACCGTTTCAAGAATTGTCTATTGGCTGCCCCTGGTGCGTCAGCCTGCTGCCTTGGCTATGAGGTGAACGAAGGCCCTGTGAGGGAGTGGAACAAGGCGCACCCTTCTGCGTCTGTCGGGCCCGGAGCAGGATTCCCAGTTTTTCTGTCACTTAAACTAAAAGAAGGCAAGAGTCCAAGACGGACAGCCGAGGACCGAATTCTGGAAGTCAACGGATGCAGATCAGGCCGACTGTGACGTTTCGACACTTCCTAATAAGACGCTGTCCAAGCTGCTTCGTTGACCCTGCAAGGAATCCAGGATAGGATACCGGAGCTTGCGAAGTCACAAGACGAAACTCGTCCAGGGAATGACTAAAAGCCTGGTTTAGACACCTCTTCTTCTGCGTCCCTCTGAAATGCTCCATGGACAAGCAGACAATGGAAGCATGTGCATGCTTGTTCAAGCACGTGTTCGGCTTGAGTTGTGTTGGCTGCTACTCAGTGTTTTGCTTTGTTTGCTGATCTATTGAAGAACCGAGGAGAACGTTACACTGCGCGTATTGAGTTGGCAGTGAGGCAACAAAGCTGCTGGTCGGCCACCCTGGGAAGGATGCATAACCTTTCTTCATCTTGTAGGTCTCGAGGAAAACCCCCATCTACAGGCTACCCAGGCAGCCGTCCTTGAACAAATGGTTCCTTCGTCCTGGCGTCCGCATCCGTGCAATGTCTCGGGGGACGTTCTTTTGTGCAGGACGTTGTGCTGTGTGGAGATGCTTAAATCCAAGCCAGGACCACAGCAAGCAGCACTTCAGTCCTTCAGGATCTGCCTGGACCCACATCTCAGCTGCCTTAGGCCGCCGAGGCAAGACATGCTGGGTCCCGGTCCTTGCTGATGTCGCCGAACGCATTGCATGTTTCAAGCTGTATCCTTGCTCCCTTGCTTCCAATGTGAAACCACATGAGGAAGCTGAATTCAGCCTATCCAGTAGGTCCAAGAGATGTTCCTACACGTTTCTGGCAAATGGCTCCGGCTTTTCTTGCTTGCTACCATCTTTGTCAGTGCAGACCAGAAGTGTTGATCCGCCTGTGCAGACCTGCTCTTGACATCGCAGGATCGCATTCTCTGAATACAAACAGAGCAGGTCCATGATTGAACGTAAGCTCGAAGCTGCAACACGTCGGCAGACGCACAACAAAGGAAAGATTGGCTCGCGACGGCACACACGCTCCAGAATTCTAGCTGTCCAGCCTTCGTACGTTAGCACGACCGGGACATGAAATGAGGTGAGATGAACACACGATGCATTGGCATCCCAATGTTGCTCGGTGTTCGATTTATCCTCGTGGCTGTGGTCCGGGCCTGGGCACGACCGCCCGAGGCTCGAGGTGATTTGAGATTTCGCCATTCGCCTTTGTTTTGGGTGTGCTTTTTCTTTCCCCGGTGACAGCAGCATGAGCGAACATGAAACTAGGCATTTCACGGAGCAGACTTGAACAGGACTGGTGGCCGTGCGAGCCTCTTGGAGCAGTGGGCAGTGTTTAGGGAATCTGAGTCTGCGGGTGTTTAGGGCGACGTGTCAGCTAAATCAAGGCTTTCGATTTCGATTTCTGTCCGGAGAAGGCTTGCCACTGGTGTGGTGGATTGGCCAAAGCTGAAGAAGCAGATGCAGGTGATCGCAGGCATGGATTCCTGGCTTGGGAACTGTCGAAAGCCAGACCCAAGCGTCCGCTTAATGGAATCGGATGCATTATTCGTTGTACAACATCTGTGGCACATTAAGCGGAGGCGCAGAGGTGGACGCGAAAAACGCGAAAAACGCGAAAAACACGAAAACGCGAAAAACGCGAACAACGCGAAAAACTGAAATAGCGTAAGAAAGCACTAAGAATAATAGTAATAGTAACAGCAGCAACAATTAGCAATAGCATTAGTAACATTGTTAATAGTAACAGTAATACTAGAAATAGTAATGGTAATAGCAATAGTACTAGTAATAGTACTGGTAATAGTAATAGTAACAGGACTAGTACTAGTAATAGTAATAGTAATAGTAGTAGTAATAGTAATAGTAAAGTAATAGTAATAGTAATAGTACTAGTACTAGTACTAGTACTAGTACTAGTACTAGTACTAGTACTAGTACTAGTACTAGTACTAGTACTAGTACTAGTAATAGTAATAGTAATAGTAAGAGTAGTAGTAGTAGTAGTAGTAGTAGTAGTAGTAGTAGTAGTAATGGTAATGGTAATGGTAATGGTAATGGTAATGGTACTAGTACTAGTACTAGTACTAGTACTAGTACCAGTACCAGTACCAGTACCAGTACTAGTAGTAGTAGTAGTAGTAGTAGTAGTAGTAGTAGTAGTAATAGTAGTAGTAATAGTAATCGTAATAGTAATAGTACTAGAACTAGTACGAGTACTACTAGTACTAGTACTAGTACTAGTAATAGTAATAGTACTAGTACTAGTACTAGTACTAGTACTAGTAATAGTAATAATATTAGTAATCGTGTTTTTCGCGTTATTCGCGTTTTTCGATTTTTTGCGCGCTGAACGCCAACTCCGTGCACGACGCGCAAAATGCTCGCTTAGGCGCAATTTTCGGGCTTCTGTTGGTTCCAGTCCAGTGAAGTGTCTATAGCCTATAGCTTTGGATGAGCACAAGTGCCGGTGATTCTCGTCTCCAGCTCGCGGAAAGCACCGAAAGCGGAAGGCTGGGATCCTGGCAAGTCTGCCATGATGCAACAGGCCGGCATCGCATCTTCGGTGCTGAGCCGACTCAGGATGATTGCATGTTTTATCTCCACTTGCACAAGGTGCACATCGATTTGCTGGTGGCTCTGTGGGGGCGTGTGAAGGAATGGCATCGACAGGACAGGCGCATCGAGGGTGTGTAGCCTTTCGTATTAAGCATGACATAGCATGACAAGCTCCACAAAAGCGGTTGCGTCCCGGAAATCTGTCTCAAACTCTTCCTGGTGAAGAAGAAGACTTCACGTTTTTGAGAGAGCAGACATGCTCCTCCGCCACCTGCCACCAACTGCTGAAACGCTGATCTGAGTTGCGTGTTTCATTGGGAACTGCCCTGAAGCCTCTTCGAGAAAGTCTTCTCAGAGTAGGCCGCATGGAATGTAAGCACTTGTACCCAAAGGACACGACAAGTGGTTGTCGTGGGCAATCCCAGTGGCCCAGTCCAGGACACCGATTGTCCCTTGGGTGAGTTGTCCTTCCGGTGGCAGCTCCTAGCAAGCCACTTGGCATTGGGTAAGTGCTTGAATGTCTGCTTTCGCACTGTGACATTCCTGGCCTCGGAAGCCCTGCTTTGGCAAGAGCGGCAGCAAGTTCAGTCAAAGAGAGTGCCAAACTCCCATTGTCCTTGAAGTGAGAATGCAGGTCAAACCTCTCAGGAGCTGTCCGACGCCTTCCAACATATCAGTGAAGGCCGTCCAACAATTGCAGTCAGTTTCTTTGGCACATTGCACTGTCTAGGAATCACGCGGCGAACTTCTTCACGTGCTTTCGATTGATTTCGCGGTAGTTCTTGGTATGAACACTCATATTCCGTGTCAACTTTGTAGGTTCTTTCTGATCGCGCCTCCATGTTTCACTCAATAGTTAGCCGACTACATGGCTGCGATTGTGTGTCGCCGGTGCACAAGTTTCGGAGTGTATCCTTTCGACCCAGGGACGGAGGATAAATGGATCGACTCCTTGATGAAGTCCGCCTGGGAGGACCCGGCTCGTGGCTCGAAAGGATCAAAAGGTTTCGTGGGGCCGCCGGAGAAGCCTGAAAGGGACGGGACGGGACTTCGTGCGTTGTTCCCCGCCCATGCTACGTCGTCGCACTTGTGCTCTTGGTCACCAAAGACTGCTTCAAAAAGTCCTTACAAACTGCAAAGGACCTGATGAGCCTGTCGGCGACATGGCAGGAGGCCTCGATTTCGCCACCACACCTCAAAGCTCTGCTGGTCCTTTGTTCAACGGCAGATTGTGGAGTCGCGTTGGCCCATCTTCAGCGCTGTAGCGATGACAGCGGGGAAGTTGTCGGGCCGGAGGAGCAGTTGCCAGCAAAGCTGCTGTGTCCTTTATTGCTGCCCATCCGTCGCACGCCTTGAATCCTTCACTCTCGTGCCTCACCTTCTACAGTGACAAGTCCATGTCGGTGGTGTCTTTTTCACCTTCAAGGTCTTAACCAGGAGCACCATCCTTACATATATATATATATATACATACATACAAATATATACAAATATATAACCGTATATATGATGTGTTTTGCATCTGAGGGAGTCTGACTGAGCCTGTTGCAGGAGCCACGAGCAAAGAACTGGAGGGGCCCAGGCTAGAAAAGAGGGGCTCAGGATCATTTAAGATCGTTGGGTTCAAAGTTGCTAAGAGACCTAAGACCTAAGACGAGAACCGGGCGGGGGGTAATCTGGCACGTTTCTGAACTGGCTGTTGTAAGTGTTGAGGAATGGCAAGCAGAACGGAAGATTTCACACTGGCCAAGTTACTCGATCACGACTGCTTGCATATCTATGTAGTTTTGCTTAAAGGTTGCGAGAATAAAAACTGCAGAGAATAAAAACTGCAGCTAGACAGCTCACATGCTGGCTACACCACGGATACGCTTGCAGTCGGACGATTGCAGTTGACAGGCAAGAGATGTTGTAGCAAGCCGAGAAAAAGCAGGTGCAATCTGGACAACAGGTCATGCAGGTTGTTATCTCAGAGTTACGCCACAAAATGCCCCGAAGAGGTGGTCAACTCTGAGCCCGGGGATTGCAAGCACGAGGAGGAGACGAGGAGGCCAGGAGACATCGCGCGCGCACGCGACTTCGGTTTCGTCGGATGCAGAGTTTTAGGATGTGAGGGAAAGGATGTTATACGGTGGTGTCAGTGACGTCCTTTTCGGGTCCATGTGAGAGTGGAACTACGGACATCTCCGCTTTGTGGCTCTCAGTTCGGGGGTGCAAGCAATTCCATCTACTCTCCAATCCTTCCGGGAAAAAGTTTATTTTGCCGAGCGACGAGATGGACGATCAGAGAGGTGGTCGTATGCGCGTGTGTTGTAAGTATGGCATATGTATGCACGCATATATATGTATATATGTGTATATGTGTATATGTGTATATGTGTATATGTGTATATGTGTATATGTGTATATGTGTATATGTATATATGTATATATGTATATATGTATATATGTATATATGTATATATGTNGTATATGTGTATATGTGTATATGTGTATATGTGTATATGTGTATATGTGTATATGTATATATGTATATATGTATATATGTATATATGTATATATGTATATATGTATATATGTATATATGCATATATGCATATATGTATATATGTATATATGTGTATATGTATATATGTACATATGCATATATAAGGCTCACAGCGACCTTTTGTGTGTGTGGGGCTCCCCTTGTTGGGGCTCTGGTGTGGGGTTGGTCCTTTTCCTTCCCCTTGGTTCCCTGGCTCTTCGGGGTGTTCGGGGGCACGGTTGTCGGCGGAGCCATGGCATCGGCTATGGATACATCCAATCAAAAGATTGTGGTGCAAAGGCTTGACTGCCAGGGCCGCTTCTTTAGGACCTGCTGGAGCAATAAAGCTCATGGCGTTCACCTCTGCACCCGTACAGGCAGGTTCCTCGGTGCTGCAGCAATGTTCGGACTCATATCCCTTGGTCTTGCCTTTTCGTCGGAAGTGGTATGCTCTCAGGCCAGAACGCTAATGCCAAGCATCTTAAGTCAAGACCACAAGATATCCTCACTTGGGACGATGCTGCCCCCTGTCTGGCCTCTCTCTCTCTCTCTCGCTATCTCTCTCACTCTCTATCTCTCTCTGTACCTCTCTATCTCTTTATCTCTCTATCTCTTTATCTCTCTCTATCTCTTTATCTCTCGATCTCTACATATTTTTGTATTTCTCCATCTCTTTGTCTATCTCTCCCTCTCTATATACATCGCTCTCTCTCGCTGCTATATGAAGCACACATATGTATATCTGATAATCAATAAAAAAACACGCCCTTGCATAATGCCGCATTCATACATGCATGTGCACATGCGTGTATACGTTTTTATGTCAGTATGCTACATAGATATAAATACTTTCACTTTCAACTGTCAAAGGCAAAGAATCCATGTCGGATGCAGCCTATGCTTGCAACTAATTAGAACATGCTGATGGGGAGGCGGCCGCCCTGTGTGCACTTCATGACCTGCTACGCGATCATGGAGCAGAAATCAGAGGCCCTCACCGTGGGGCGGCAACATGCACCCCAGAGCTGTAGCTGGCCGCGGTGCGTCGAAAGCCATCCCTGAAGAACGTCACCCGCCACAAAATCAAACAGATATCTACAAGCTGGTAGCAACCTGGTAGTATGCACTCGGGGGTGCCAGTTTGAGCTTTTCAAGCCCAAACAAGGGACCGGAAGGTTCCCGCAACTCAAAGCTACTTGCTCAAGCAAATTCCTCACGGAGTCAGATGGGGCGAACTACGAGCAAGACTCCATGCAGTAGAAATTCAAACGTTACTGCGCCACTACACTACCCTCAGCCTATTCCTCTAGGGCTTGGAAGAGGCAAACTACAGGGTTAACTAATCCCACACAGTCACAACACTGTGCCCGCTCCAAACCACTCTTATCTGACACCTCGTTGGCACCCTTTTCCATGCCGGAACGTGCGCGAACGGGATGATGATCTCCAATCCCGCAGCACAATCTTCACAGCTTCCAGCTCCGTAGCAAAGCATACCGATGCAATCCGCGAAGAATGGGTCAACCTTCCGTCCAGACGCTGGTCATGCCACCGCCGACACTGTCCTCGAAGCCTCCAATGTCCGGGCGACGAGCAGCGTTCCCAAGCATTCCCAAGCGCATAACCTCCGCTTCAGGCCCACGTCGCTCCCACCTGCGTAAAAAAACGCGGCTTTGGTATGGGCCGCGCGCTCAACACATCCAGCACGGACCATCTGCAATTCAGTATCCCCCCCATGTCCCTGGGTGCTTCGCGGAGGAACTCGTAGCCTTCCTGGGCATCCAAACTCCCGCCAAAGCACGTCAATAGGCTCTGTACTCCATCATGCTGTACTTCTTGCGCGAGAGGTTCTTGAACTCTCTCTTGGCTGCCTCTGCTGCCGCTGAAATGAAAATCCAGCAAGACATCATAGCCTTGGTGACGAAGTTCATGTCACTTATAGGTAAAGGTTTGCAATGGCCCAGCTTGCAGTTTTGAAGAGGGCCTCCAACTTCACACCTCTCTCGGGGACCGTGGGAATCTCTTTCACTTAAGCAGATGCCCGCGCAGCACGTGACTCGCTTTCCTTCGTGCATGCACCTGGATGCATATGTTCATGTCGCAGGCTCATGGCGTGCCCATAGCTATTGGGCACTGGGGTCCCTGGCTATTGGCCCCGCTGATGGGGAGTTTGATCCCGGACCCAGATGTAAATACAAATTTATATATATATATATACACACACACACATATGTCGATGAGTCTACGAATGCACACGATGCAGGCGTGGTCAAACCAAATCAGCAGCGCCCGGAGCATGGTTCTGGCAACGGTCATTGTTGAAATAGAAGCTACGGTTGCTTGCCTGCTCAAAGGTGTTTTTTTTGATGCTTTCTCAGCAGGCTACTTTTCAAGCTGGGCACAGGCTTAGATGTGAGCCATCTTTTGCTTGTTGCTTGTTGCTCGTTGCTTGCGCGTTTTTCGTCTCTCAAAGTGTTTTCTTGACCAGCAATTGGCTCCTGTCGGCATTGTTTAGGAAAAACATGCCACATACTGTCACACGCTAAATTTCGTTGGTGGTCTCGCGGCTGAAAGCCGTCGTCGATGCTTCTCGTCTACTTGGCTCCCGAGGGTCTGAGGGACCTGGAAGCTCGTGTCTTCTTTGTCTGGGATGTATGTCGGTCCTACCAAGAGTTCGCTACCGATCCCGAGCAGATGTGCTCCGGAGGCGGTTCGAGGAACTCCTCGACGAGGTTCGCGGCTGGGATTTACAGTTGCATCGCGCGGCCGAAGGAAGGATGAGGCTTTGTACTGGTAGCGGCTCCGAGTCATCAAGGTTCAACTATGCTTTGAGGCTCAGGTTTGGGGTCTCAGCCAACGCCGGCTTCAGGACCTCATCGCCAGCCCGAAATTGCTTGAGCCGTCGGCTTGGCATAACCGCTGCGCCTGTAAGAAATGCACGAAGGTATCTGTGCGGACTGATGGTCATGTCACGAATACAGGTTGTGACTGGTGCGATGAATCGCTCCAGATCAACTGCATAGTGTCAGGAAGGTCGCTTCATTGGATTTGAAGTTGCCTAGGCCTAGACGTGCTTCACTTCCCAAACGTTGGATTTCTTCATGCTAGAGCTTGAAAAGCGCCTCTTGCATACATGCAAGGAGCTTGTAGGGTGCCTGGCACTAGGTCAGCGCTTGCCACAGAGTGGGTCCGCCGTTGCCCAGTAGCAGTTGCCACTGTGCCGCTGACCAGCACACAGTGGTCTGAGAAGTGTGTTGACCGAGTATCCCTAAGATGCGATTCTTGGCAAAGACTGTGAGACCCTCTGAGGTATGTTTTGGCAGCTGAGTTTCACCTGCGAGCTCGTGAGGCTCGGTCTGACCGAGCCAGAGGTTGGGCAGTCTTGAGCGGGTCTTGACAGCGTGCAGCTTCTGTCAGAAGCCGCTTTGAGTAAGACACGTTGAACGTACCTGTCGATGCATCCTAGCCGAGCCTATGACAAACGAGTCACTCGGTCTGTCAGGACGGGTTACTCCTGCAACCCTCGGAGGCAAGTGCTCGGTGATCGCGGTTTAGTGTCACCGGAACTCGAGAACGGAAGTCAGGCAGAACGTGGCCTTCTCCGTCGTGCGGAGGCAGGAAGCAACATTACAATTACGGCACTGCTGTCGACCTATCTTGTCCGACTTATATCTGGTTCCCAGTCGACTACGGACAATGCGACGTTAAACATTGGGCACGGTTCCCTAGCGGGAAAATCGGGGCAGGGAAGTGGAGGGAAGCTGTCAGGGCCGGCTTCGGCTTGGTAGGCTTCATCAGTGAAAGGGTTGCGTTTACCCGGAGCTTGCAGGGGAAGATTCGAGCCCATCGAGACTCTTGGCACATGATCCATGCGCGACTCTGCCATGTGGCATCCTAGGCTGCAACAGCAGTAGCCCGCTGGAGATGCCACCAAGGACATGCGTCTCCTGCTAAGCTCCTGGCCGCTCTGGCGTGCCTTAGATCGCTTCACCTGCTCTGGCGTGATAAATGTCAGGATCTTAGAGTGCATGTCGCACAGACACACACAGAGCTTCACTCTGAACTCAACTTATCTAGTGGAGCCCGAAATCTGTTGTTCAGGCTGTTCAATCATGCCTTTAAGGGACCCCTGTGGTAGGTGCGGTGTTTTCTTTGCATTTCAAACTTCTGTGCCAGCACCAAGTTTTCTTGTGCTAGGCGGTCTTTGTAAAACCATAACTCCAGCACTTTTCTGCCTGGAGCAGAAGAGGTCCTCCCAGAGTTCGCGAAGCCAAGGCCACCGTGGTCTCCGCGTCGCCACCTGCAAAGGGCTGGCTCTGGCTCTTTGTAAGCCGAGCTCGGGCGGCCGACCAGGAGCGGCGCAAGCCGTGAGCATCGACGCCATGAAGAGATCGCATGACTCATGTGCCACCATGTGCCCCCAAAGTGCAGCCGAAGGACCTCGTGGTCTCCAACAGGATCAGAGCAGATCGCGCAGTTCACTGCCCCAGGGAGTTCACAACTCTGATGGAACGGGCGACTCGATGCAACAAGCCCAGAGCAGGTATTCCCATGGCCCTGGAGACACAATGAGAAGCGTTGTCAGCGGGTCGGCTGCTGGTTTCAGGAGTGGCCTTGGCGTCGTAGTGGAAACAAGATGACACAAGTGCACGAAGCCGATCTTGTCCGAATTCGTGACCTTTAGCTGAAATCGTCGGCCGCCACGGGGGGTGTTTTTTTTTGGTCTGGTTGCAGTGGATTCTTGCAGGGCGTGTACACGTATCTTTCCTCCATTTCCACGACATGCATCTCGGGAGTCCTGCTTTTGGAATCTGAAGGCGCAGCACAGTTTTGCAGATCCATCCGCTTTCACGCAGCATCTCATGTTCAATGGGCAAGATTTCTCTTGTGCCATAGCAGAAGTGCATTGGCGAGATGTTGGGAACTGTGGAGTCTCGCATTAATTACTACAGGAATCTCCAGGCTCAGAGCGCTTGCCTTCCTTTCGCCTTGTTCTGAATGGACTTGTGCATACATTCTTGTTGTCTCTGCGACGAATCAAGCCGCACCGGTGCACACACAAGCGCACCACACGATCAGGTGCTAAATGTTCCGGTGCACTGCTGCGTTTCATCGTGCTCGCTGATTCCATATCGAGAAACTTCCCGTCTCGCCAGCGGGGTGGGACGCAACCTACTCGCAGAAGTACAACAGCTAAATCGAGAGAGAAAGAGAGAGTGCCTATGTACTGTTCTATGTACTTTCCTTTACATTTTGACTTTGAAGAGCTGCTCGGTTTCCGAACGTAGCGAGGTGCAGGACGTGCGTATTGCACGGCGAACTTAATCGCTCACTATGTGATCCTTAGCAGGAAAGAGAAACGAGAGCCGTGCGCCGCCCCGTAGGACCAAGCACGCACTCCAACAACGGTGTCCCACGGTCCACAGACCCAAGCAGGGACGAACGCAGCTGCAAGGCTGTAGAAGAAAGCATGTCGAATGTGGCAATACAGCGTAACCAGTGCGAACCATGCAAGACCAAGAATGAGATAGCGTCAATACGTTGCCAAGCAGTGGAGCTCAGAACAGCAGCCAATCAACTTGACAGAGAGAGGCATCTGCTACAATAGAATTCTGCACTGGCTCAATGGAGCAGCACCGAGGATTATGACTGTGAAATAGCCTGCCGCCGTACAGTTCCCCGAAGGTCAAACATACAAACATGACCATAGGGATTAATGACTTCAACAAGCCTAGGAGAATCACGACTGTACAAGGTATGCAACAGAGTAGGATTCTGAGGAGCTTACAAGTCAAGGCGGCAACATAAGCATGCTGTCTGATCACAATGCAAAAAGAAGATGCGTGCATAAAAGCCCCAAGCTGTAAAGCGCCAGCACAGACACCACAGATGCAGCAGATGAGCCAAGGCACCACAAGAGCTCAACATACAATGAAAAGAAGAACTGATAACAAATGTAGATGCATAAAAACAACATAAAGACGGAGTTGAGCTCCAAGGTAGGCATGGCCCGTTACAAATCAGTTAGATGCCGCTGCACAGCAAGTGGATTATGGAGGCTGGCACAAACATAGTACATGCAGATGCAATCAGAATGCTTCATTCATAAGTATGAGAATCAACGAGAATCCGACAATAAGAACTGTTGGGTACATGATGTTATATCCCAGAGTTTGGCAGTGATGGTAGAAGTACCACTGGTGAGACGCGGCAATTGGGCTGGGAAAAGTCAATCATATTCGAATCATAGTACACCATATGCAAGACGAGCCAAGGAACAACATAAGTACAGTTAACCGAGTAAAGGATCGATACACCGTACATACGTAGCCCATTACAAATCCAGGAAGCCGCAAAATTGATTGGCCTTGCAAGAAAGGCGCTGAACAGTGAGAAGCAATAGACCACTGCTCATACACGGATTCATGTTGCAGCAAGGGCGGGTGTCCAAGAACCATATCACCAAAAGGTGGCCATCAGCTGAAGAAGCTCACGCCCTCAGAGGACATGCACATCCAGAGGTCATCAGACTGCACTCGTTCTGTAAAGGCCAACCAGGTAGCAATTGCACTCAATGTCACTGTAGTCCCTAGCTGTAGCCAAATACGGTGCAGTAGCATCATTGCATATCACAAATTTCCATCCACCACCAAAACCAAGTGTCCCACCAGGGACGCACAGAGCAGTCTTGTAATGACCTGCAAGCATGGTAGGACCAAGATGATACACCACGAAGGATACCCGACAGTTAACCACGGTGGTAGAGGTTGAATCATCACCAGCAAATGTTGGCATTGCAACAGTTTGCCCCGGCCGAACCTGTACTCGGGTGGCCACTTTGTGTGCTCCATCTGCACGCTGTTCAAAACGATGAATCTGAAGCACCAAAGCATGGTTGAAATCAATCATGGCATGTACATGGGACTGACCCTCCCACAGGTCCAGACAAGCTTGCAAATCAGGGCCCAGCCTATCCAAATTCAGAGGAGCTAGCAGGGACCCGCGATCCTGAATGTGCATCCGATCCAATTGCATCATACGAGATTGCCATTGACCTGAGAATGCATGCGGCTCGGCCTTCGCAAGAAAATGCATGAGGAATTCAGCGGCATCGTGCTGCTCATGGGCCTGTGGCCAGTCCTGGAGGCTGGTAAGCCAAGGAATAGAGTTGGTAAGAAGCAGCATCCGAGCTCCATGCACAACACCAAGACATCCGGAACACCTGCCACCAACATATACATAACTCTGTAACATGTATCCCAACCATGCGAGAGAGATAGCTACCGAGTTGGCATAGCAAAGGTTATGAGGATTGGTCAGTGTCATAGCCGGAGCCTTGTACTGCCCTGGGGATCGTAAAACCACTGCGTGCATCATGAGGGCAATATTCACAGTCCCAGGAGCTCGCTCAGACGATTCGCCAATGGAGATCGTCCCAGCCGTTCGCGACGGAACCTGCCGCCTATCAGCTTCCACACTGAGCAATTCACCAGAAGGCGAAGCCATTCGTGAAGGTTTTGGGCTTCCTCCCCAACAGTCTCCACCTCCAGTACCAGACGATAAGTCTCCGCTTGCATTTGCTCCGTGATCTGATGATGTCCATGGCAACGAAGAACGTTCTCCGGATGAATAGTATCGCGAATGTGGTTGAGCTTCCTGATCAGCCGGGAGTGTTCCAGAGGACGCATCTCCTCCCCCGATAGTATTTCCTCCTCGCGTTTGTCTGGATTCCAACGAAGAAACGGCCAGAACGGCTCCTCCTCCCGATCGAGAATCAGTCCTGCTTCGACTGTCGCATCCTTGCGGTCCGGCTTCACTGCAGCTTCTGCCCTCTCGATGGTCACCTCGAGCAATGCCGATAGCAACATAATCCTCAGTGGATACTTGGGTGGCGCCGTCTCCTTCTCCTGATTCCATGCCCTCGACACCTGTGCCAATGACTGAACGATCGACTCCGTCCTGTGGTGCGAAGAAACCATATGTAGCCCAGGTTGGCTCGCTGAACTGCTATCGCATCCTCGTAGGCAAAGCCTCCCCATCGCCGACAGCAAGCCGTCTTGCGGTACCCCCGGAGAAGAACTCGGCAAGGAGCGTTGCTGCCCCCTTTCTGACCCTTTCCTGGGCCTCGTCCTTTCTTTCCTTTCTTGCCCTGCCCTGCATCTGAGTAGCCGGATCTCTGCTGAAGGGACTGCGAGCCCGCTGGTGCTGCCGTGGACGGAAGAGATGGGGTTTCGGTCGGGACCCTCGTCTGCCCGGAGTTGGGTGGCTCTGTCTTGGGAAGTTTGTTGGTTCCTTCCTCCGTGGTCAAAGAGTCTCCAAAAGTTCCTCTTTTTGGCTGCTCCTTGACATCCATGGGAATCGGAGCCTCCTGTTTGGCGCCGGTCTGAGGCTTCGGAAACATGTTCATGAAGTAGCTGGTCTCCTTTCTCGTGGGAGGTGCCAGATCCTGATTGTCGCTCATCCACCAAAATGTGCGTGAGAACAGGACAGCGATGTTTAGCCCTCCTCGAGGGCTTCTTGAGACAATAAGGGCATGAAGCACTTAAGACGCACGGTCGAACCAAGGCCCGCAAACCACTGCCTACAGAGGCAACAACAGTGCTGACGAAGTTCCTGCAGCACATCAGTCTGACCACGCAGGGGCTGGAGACCTTGCTTTCGAATCAACGCGATCAGATCCAGGTTCCGGACAAAGGGCCGTGTAGCAGCCAGCAGAGGCAGGTTGAGGGGAGGAATCAAATAGCTGCTCAGCCAACACTCTGCATCGTGATTGCAACGAGTGCATATATAAGTTTTGCCAGTTCTTGAACTGCGCAAGGCAATAGGAGCAAGTCGGCATACCGTCAACAGCATGGAATCGCACATTCTCCGGAGTAACCTGACTTCGATTCCAGTCCTCAGGCAGGTCTTTAGAGTGAGCTTTTTTCTGATGTATGCGCAAATCCCGAATGGTGGCATATGAACACGTGCAGAACTCACATGAATGCGGCAAGACAGTGCTGGGCAAAGACGAAGCAGAGGCCGAAAGCTTGCGAAATCTGTCCAAACCAGCCTGGGTACTCTGCACCATGTCATAACACCAGTCCAATTGGACGGGAGCGCAGATAACATCACGAGGGTCCAAGTAAGACTTCAGTTCTCTGTGATACAGCAAAGTTCGGTCCGCCATTTGCGCAATGTGGTCCCCCAAATCAGACAAACCCAGGCAAAGAAGCAAGTCTTCATTGGGTTCCTTAGTCAGATGGACCGGTGAGCGTGAGATCAGACGAAGATGCTTCATGTACATTCCATGCTTGCGCTCAAAGCCAGCTTGACTCCACCCAATACCAAGGAGACCATAGCAGGCTGAAGGCACCACAATTGTGCGCCATAGCTTGACTCGATGCATAAGGGACAGCACATGATGCCCAAGCAGAATCTTCCGAATACGCTCAAAGCTGGCCTGAGCCACCCCCTGTCGCCTCCTCCAAATCAAATCCTCAAAGTTGCCATAAGAAAGAACTATACCAAGGTAGTCAAGCTGATTTACGAGAGGTATCCTTAGGCGTTGGCGCTCAACCAGAACCACAGGGTTTAGATCAACAAGACTTATGAAAGAAGGGCCCAAAACCTTATTTATGTTAGTATTTGGCGAACTTTGTCGTTATTTGTTTTATTTTGGCTTTATTTGTTTTATTTTGTTTTATTTTGGCTGTATTCGTTGTTAAAAACGCTTTTAAGTTCTTGTTATGATTATTTTAGGTTTTTGTCTGTGAACGTTCTACCTGGCCGACAGCATCGACAAGGCCGGGCTGCTGTTTGTGATTGATTGAGCCAATGGTCCTGCTGTTCTATAATAGTCTGGTGTCCGTGACTCCCTGGACCGGGGTTCGGCTGGCTTAGGGTCTGGATGGCTTTGTTTAAGTCAGAAGGGAATTGGGGGGTCGCAGGGTCGGTTTCGGGGCTGGCTTGGGTGGAGGGTCTGCGGTTCTGCGCGAACGCTGCGGTCGGGGGGTTTGGGGATCACCAAAAGCTTGAAACCATGCCCCGATCACTCCAAGATAACTACCAACACTAAAAACCTTTCATGTTGAAGACTTTTGTCTCCAACCTAAACACCCCTCCACAATCGACCAAGTCTGAGGCCTGGTACGGTACAGTGGTGTGCAGTAGTACAGTAGTAGCACAGTAGTAGCACAGTAGTAGTACAGTAGTAGTACCGTAGTAGTACAGTAGTACAGTACGAGGTTTTGAAGGGCACCTGGAGCTGTTTAGCGGTTTTGGGGGATCACCAAAAGCTGGAAACTAAAGCCCCGATCACTCCAAGATAACTACCAACACCAAAATTTCATTTTGAAGACTGTTGCCTCCCACCTACACTCCCCTCCACAATCGACCACGTCGAAGGTAGTACAATAGTAGTATTGTAGTACGATAGTCGTACAGTAGTAGTTACAGTACAGTACGAGCGTTTAGGGGTACTTGGAGCTGTCTAGCGAGGCTTGGGGACGACCAAAAGCTCGAAGCCAAGCCACGCTCACTCCAAGATAACTACCAACACTAAAAACCCGTCATTTTGAAGACTTTTGCCTCCAACCTACACTCCCCTCCACAATCGACCACGTCTGAGGCCTGGTACGGTGCAGTGGTGTGTAGTACAGTAGTAGTACATGTAATAGTACAGTAGTAATGCAACAGTAGTACAGTAGTACAGTAGTACAGTAGTACAGTAGTACAGTAGTACAGTAGTACAGTAGTACAGTAGAACAGTAGAACAGTAGTACAGTTGTACAGTTGTACAGTAGTACAGTAGTACAGTAGTACAGTAGTACAGCAGCACAGTAGTACAGTAGTACAGTAGTACAGTAGTACAGTAGTACAGTAGTACAGTAGTACAGTAGTACTCATCATGTCATCATGTCATCATGTCATCATGTCATCATGTCATCTACAGTAGTACAGTAGTACAGTAGTACAGTAGTACAGTAGTACAGTAGTACAGTAGTACAGTAGTACAGTAGTAGAGTAGTACGGTAGTACAGTAGTAGTACCATGCCATAGTAGTACAGTAGTAGTACAGCAGTAGTAGAATGGTACAATAGTAGTACTGTGTAGAATGGTACAATAGTAGTACTGTAGTACGATAGTCGTACAGTAGTAGTGCAGTAGTAGTCCAGTACGAAGATTTAGGGGTACTTGGAGCTGTCTAGCGAGGTTTGGGGACGGCCAANCAGTAGTAGTGCAGTAGTAGTCCAGTACGAAGATTTAGGGGTACTTGGAGCTGTCTAGCGAGGTTTGGGGACGGCCAAAAGTCGAAGCCAAGCCATGGTCACTCCAAAATAGCTACCAAGACTGAAAACCTTTCACTCTGAAGACTTTTGCCTCCAACCTACACTCCCCTCCACCAATCGACCACGTCTGAGGTCTGGTGCGGTGCAGTGGTGTAGTACATCAGTAATACCGTAGTACAGTAGTAGTACAATAGTAGTACAATAGTAGTACAATAGTAGTACAATAGTAGTACAATAGTACAATAATATTTGTCTTTATTTGTCGATTCTGTCGAACAAACCCTGTGGATCTAAACCCTGTGGTTCTGGTTGGGTGCAAACGGTCAATGAAGGTAAGTATTCATTGACAACACCCACCGGAATGCGGAGCCAGGTCTGTCCCTTAAACGTAGAAACCCATAGCTTGCGAAGACTGTGCGACATAGATCCCCGCATAGCCAGAATAGCTTTGCTCTTCGTGGGGTTCGCCTGTAGAGCAAAGGAGCTCAGAAGGCAAAGGACTTTCCCAGACTGATCGAGAGCCTGAGCAAGCTCCTTGGGTCGTTTGAGTATCCAGCCGAGACGTTTGTCATCTGCAAAAAAAGACCACATCCGGCTTGACAGTGGGGTCCTTGACAATGTGTTGAAACTCCTCATAAATAAGCCCAGTGAAAAGACTCCAGAGCAAGGGGCTGAGAACACAGCCCTGTCGAACTCCACGTTCAGCTTTTACTTCGACCTGAGATCCACGATGCCCCAGCACGTATCTGGTGCAATTGATCTAGTCCATAACCCGTGCCTTGAGCTCCAGAGGAGCACCGGTACGATCCAAAGCGAGCTCAAGAAGATCCCAGGGGGCCGTGTCAAACGCTTGTGATAGATCAACAGAGATCTGCAGACATGCACAGAAGTCGCCTGGCTTGACCTGGCCCTGACGTCTAGAATGTAGGTTGTGTGTGTACGAGCTCAAGAGAGTTCTACCACGTCTGCAATGGTCTGTGACCTGAACGATAGCGGAATAGGTCGAGCGAAAAGCTAAGTAGGCATGTTGAGGTATACACCGTAGATACTTCATCGCATACGGTTTGCCTGTGCAGCGCATTCTGCTTGCTGAATTTGATCCAAGTACCCGGCACGCTTCAGTGGCCGACCATGCTGCCGGGTAGTTTTGCGCATAGCCCTTGGATAGATGAAACCATTGTGCAAAGCAGGTAGGTAGATCAAAGCTGGGTCGATGACGATAGGTCTGGGCGGCTTTGTAGTGCATCCACATACGCCTAATGCTGCCAGCCAGCAGATGCCTAGCAACTGCGAAATGATACGCGCAGACATCCACCAAGGAGGCTGTAATATCATCATATATGCAGCATCCATGCAGGTACTGAGTTGCTGTGCCGCATCCCGCTCGAAATGAGTGTATCGAGTGGAGCCCAGGTTATAAGCCTCCAACATGGCCTTCCCATCATATCGCATGGATATGGGTCGACTAGGCCACCAGTTGCGTGGGAGAGAGAATTCTGCAAGAACCGGGTGATGCTTGGTTTCCCGCCACGCCATCAGAGTGGGATCCTATATAGGTCGAGCACGTTTGGAACGGCCAGTGGCATTTTGCCGTCGAACCAGGATATAATCAATCTGAGTACGACTGTCACAGTGCTGGTAAGTGAAGCATGGTCTGCAGTGAAAGGTATTGACCGCCTGCGTAGAGTGTCTTTCCAGAATATGTAGAAGAGAATTTCCCTCGCGCGCGTGCTCAAGTTGCTCGGGGTGAGGGACTGTGAGAGGGGTACCAGTCCAGGAGGGGGCCATAGGTAGGGGAAGATTGAAGTCACCGCCAACCACCAGGAAGTTGCGCTCAGGCATAGACTGTATGACAGCATCAAAACATCAAGACGATTGAATAGCCTGCACCTCTTTTCTTGTACTGTCTTAGCAGGGTCAGAGGACGCAGCATGCTGATAGACATGTACAGCATCTACATCTCTGTATGGAAAATCAATATGAATGTGCGTGAGGCGTCCCTGAAGTACATTCTGCACTCGCACATGTTCTGAATGAATCCCCGGGATGTGCACCAAGGTAAGCAAACCAGCATAACGATCAGTCGAGATTTCTGAGATTCCATTATGAAAAGCGAGCCAATCTCCATGCTTGTACTCCGAAGTAAACCGCCAATGTGACTCCTGTATGAGCAAAATGTTCGATCGAGAATCAGCCGGGAGCGTGTCCACCCGAAGAAGAAACTCCGGCAGGACAGCCTCACTAAGCCCGCTGGATTTCCATGTGATAATGTTCAATGGCATTGCATCCTGGCGTGGCTTCCACCCGCGAAAAGCACCTGGCCTCAGTGGAGCTCGGGAGGTGGTGGCAAAGGAGGTAGTAGCATTTAAGGATTGCGCAGTGCACCATTTGCCTTTGTAGAAAGTGCCACCTGCAACTTGCGCCCGTTGTTGGGCTCTGTGAAACGCTCTCTTTCCCAGCCGGGAAGTATGACTTCCACCTGTTGTCTCAGGGGTCAGAGACCCCTGCGATCCTGCCCCTGTGGTGTCAGAGGCAACCCTCGCTCCTACGACCCCAGTAACCAGCATGTAGACCAAAAAGAACTCGAAACCAAGCCAGAGTAATCGAACGATGCCGGAAAGAAGAAGATCTGGTTGGCGGGTCGTCTCGGGACTTGGGACCGAAGGGCTCCAAATGTAGAAGGGATGCTGTCCATGATATATAATTCGAAAAGAAGACGCAAAAAAGAATTTTTGGAGGCCGTCATAGAGGCCAGCATATAGCCAGCGCAACATAAGCCAGGCATCACAAACAAATACTTCAGTCGCCGCTAGCCCTCTTTGCAAAGGTGTACAAAGTGAGGCTCGCACATGGGTGGCCTGAGCCACAGATAGCATTGAGGTACCTGTCCAATGAGAAACCGCAGGGATCCAGAGAGCAATCACCCAAGAGTCTGCAATAAGCCACGGTTCCAGCAATAAGGTGTGGACCAACGCGAAGGTTCGCAGCCTGAGCATGGATATGTGCCAAAGAAAGTAACCCAAAGCAACGCATTCATCAGCAATGGTCCAGTCCACCTGTTGTACAACGCAGTGCAAGATATTCCTTTCATATACAGCGAAGAAGGCACAGACGGCTGATCAGAAGCAGAGGCTGTTGTGGCCGCATTCTGCTTTTCCTGTTGGAGCTGTAAGGCTCGCTTTTTGAGATCAAAGCGACGCTGAAAGGCTGCCCGCTGAAACTCTTGTAGCTGATGCTTCCTTGTGTCCATGACATCAGCTTGGGCCGGTTCGCGGTCATGACCTGGCCCCGGGTTGATCTCCTCCTCAGACGGTATCTCTGTCCCAGGACCAGAACCAACTGCCGGTAGAGGATTGCCTGAGGTAGAGGAAGCAGCGGAGGCCGAGGCTTCTGCAGCTGCCGGGCTCTCACTCTGGACAATCGTAGCATCATCCTTGGGCAGTGGCTTCAGCGTGGAGCGAGTAAACCGTATGCGTGAAGGGATGTGCTGATTATCCATAGCAGCGGCCTTCCGCTTGCCGCCCTGGCCCAAGAGGGACTCGCGAATCGAGCCCTTAATCACAACCTTCTTTTTGTCACTTGTGGCACCAATGAGCTTGGGCGCAGGCTTGGTAGAAGTCGCCAAAGTCTGGCTGATAGGCGCCGCCTTACTCTTGGGTCTGGTTTCCACGGCCGGCCGGCTTGGCTGGCTTAGCCTTTGCTTTGGCGAGGGTTCGGGCGAGCGCTTGCTGGCTTTTCCTGGACCTCTACCACTCCTCTGCAGTCATATATCGAAGAGAATCCGACGCATCCGCTGTAGAGTCGCCAACTGAGGGAGACCGCGTCCTCGGTAAATCTGTAGGAGAACAGCCAGTTGAGGACATAGGGCGTGAGCCAGCTCCCGCGGCGGGTCGGCGAGGTAAAGGGGAGAGGAGTCCCAGGCAGTCCTATGCGTCGTCTCAGCAGAGGGAGAGGTGGGTGATGGGAATCTGCAACAGCGGATGGTGCGAGCTCAGTAGTGGTAGCAGTGCGCTTGCGAGGCAAAGGAGGCCTGTCATCACCAGCCTTCTTGGGCTCCGGATTAGCAGGTGTATATCTGACCATGGCAGGCGATGGGGCAGAAGGAAGGAAGCTGTAGAGTGTGTTGCAAGAGGACCACCCCAGTTCGCAGTGACACAAAAACCTGGTATGTTGCATCAACGTATAATGCATACCACTCAGGCCCTGCACCCAAGGCCAGAAGGCTACAGCGGTCAAACCAAGAAGTGCCGCAATGATCGATTCATCCCAATCACTTGCAAGCGAGAGCATGCGTGGGTGCATCTGCAAATGTCGAGCTCCGGACCCTGTAGGACCGAAACCAGATGGGAATAGAGCCCAGCGCCGGGACCTCCGACAGCCGTAGGAACAACACATACACCCAAGGATGTGAGAGAAGTTCTCTGCCAGAGTCCGAGCAGGGTACCAGCTAAAGTCGTCCAAGGCAACAGCCAGCATACCAAAAGCCATCCTGAAATGAAGCATAGGCATACCAATGGGCTGTGATGCATCGGAAGCCAGAGCGTGATGTCATAACGGGGCATAATACTCAGGCCACGGCACGCGAATACAGCCTGAGTAGGACAAATCCACAGCATCATGGATCGGATATGCCAAATCAGGTCATGATGCCAATCCAATGGTGCACATAACTGCTGAACATATTTTCCTCCATGCATAAGAGGTGCAATGGCTGACAGCGTCTGTGCATTGTAGTGACCAGCGTATCGCCAGGCAGAAAGAAGAAGAACAGAAGACAGCACTAAAGAGGTCAGCCATCCAAGATTCTGCATACTCCGTCGAGAGGTCATCCATCGTAGCAAGATCTGAGTCAAGGGATGGCTGGTAGTCACCCAGCTCAAAAGAGGGCGACGCCGGCGGCGTAGAAGGCGGAGAGCGAAAGCGATGAAGGCGTGGCAGGTCCACCGGATCCGTCTGTGTGCTCTGATGAGAGCGCCCTCGAGGTTTTAGAAGACGGCCACCTCCTCTCCATAAATACACCACGCCAGGTGTGCAAGCAGCACCTTTGGTGCCAAAGGAGCGGCGGGGTACTCGTGTAATACGAAGGAGTCGCGGAGGTTGTGGCCGGCCCACAGCCCTAGAGCCAGCAGCACGAATATGAGGAGCCTGAGAGGGCTTCGGCTGATGCTTTGGCTTCGGTGTCCACGAGGCAGAGGTCGTGAAGCGCCCCTGATCAAACTGCTCGGGGTAGGTGGTTGAGGATATATCACCAGGCCTCCTGGGCACACCATGCGGCACATCAGCCGTCGAGCTCGGTAGTTCAGACGCTCCCCCTTCGTCATTGCACTGTCCAACGTCACTGTCATTGATTGGGGAAGAAAACTCATCCAGCTGAAATAATTGCTGCTGTACCCTCTGCTGCGCAAGATGTTGACGAATCTGAGCTGGCACATCAGTCGACTCGCAAGACATCGGCATTGCTGTTTGCCTGTAGGCCCAAGCAATGCAAAAATGGAAATATCCACAAGCACAACATATAACCACAAACAACAGAGTAGGAACTGCGGACGTTGCTTGGTACACTGAACGATGCAATCCAATGTATGCAGAGCAACCAGCACAGTGTACGCTTGCAACTTGGAGCCGTACCATCCAGGAGTAAGAATAGACTGAAATTGGAGAATGTGCAAGAGAAGCGCCGGGACGAACAGAGTGGCAATACTGCAAAGTAGGCTCCAGGCCAATGTCTGGGACATCATCACATCGTAGTGAGGCCAGGTGCAGGACATCCCAGACCTGCTGATAGAAGGACACGCGCATTTCACAGCGAAGAATCTGCAGTCCTGAACCACTGATGTGCCGGGACGTGGAGGGGCAGGAAGACCGCAAAAGAAAGCTTGAGCTACACAGCCATCACTGCTATGCAAGCTACTCGTTGGCACAACCGCATCAGTAGACGTCTTTACACAAGAAAGAATCCAGTGACATGCACTCGCAGCGAAAGAATACAGAAAGTTTGCAAGACCAAGCATAGAGCCTGTGCGCAGAGTCTTGATCAAAAATTCTCCAAAGAGCAATCGCTGCCTGCACCTTCGACCCCTGCATCTCCTACAGGAGTAGCATCTGGCACATCGTCTCAGCAACTTCCGCTGCCATAGGCTTGTGCGCCATCTGAGATACCTATGCTCACTAAGTTTGCCTCTCAGGTCCTGTTCAAGAAGCACAAGGAACTGCCTGGAATTGCAAGCAACATTCACACAGAGCAGTGAGAGGCTGAGACCTTTGCCGTGAATGCATCTGAATTGTTCACGGTGATGCTGAATGAAAATCATAAGAAGGCTCTTCCGCAAATCCGGGCCAATGAGGCCTGTGTACACTTGTGTGGTCAGTTCACAATACCATCAGTGTGAAAATAGGGCCCCGTAAGTACATCAACTCCATTGACAGAACTCCCAGCGCCGATGTTGCGTGCTGACGAACTTATGGCTATATGTCCGAAACGCCAACAGACTCCAAATCAGCGTTCTGCCTACGACGGCGCTGTATCACAGGAGATCGGCTGCGGTCCGTTCGGACCGATAGAGCAAAGCCCGGAAGCAAAAGCAACAGCAATGTCAGTGGACGCGGGCGGGCCATCATGAGACTAGAATGTAAATAGATAAATTGTGTACAAGACAGAGCAAAAGAAGACATGTCGGCTTGACTCCTGGCCTGAAGTTACTGAAGCGAAAATGGATTCAGGGACAGCACCCCACAGCAAAGCAGGGTTTGAGCCAGGAGCTTACTTTCCTTTGCAGTAAACAACGCAGGGGAACGAAGCCAGCAATTCGAGCATGTGTCAGAAACAGCTGCGAAACCCTTTGTCTCCTGTAATGTAAACAAGCATACTTCTTCCCTCAAAGGACATTTCACAGTGAACTTTCACATCCTCCCAAAGCCTCAGAAAACTGGGGGCCCTAGTGGACGGGGGACCTAACTCGTACCCTCTGCCCTGCGGAAGAAGAGAGAGACAGAAAGCTAGAGAGTGGGAGCTTGTACTTCTTGTTCACTTGAGAAGGGTTGTCTTTTGGAGAAGGAGTGATGTTCCGGCAGCGCAGCCCTTAAACCACAACAAACGGAAAGCCACGCAAAATTCAGAATATTTCAATCTTCTCCCGTGTGTCCTGCTCGTGTTGACCGAATGTACATAGGTGTTTGGATGGCGGCATCTTCACACGGAATGTAGATTGGTCGCACCAGGTGCAGCTGATTCGTGCTTTGACTTCCGATAATCAGCACACTTTCGACTGGGTCCATCGCGGTTCAGCTTGGTTGTGCTGAGTGAGAACATGATCCGCCCGAGGTTGCTCAAAGTCAGCACCCTTCTCGCAACAAGCTGAAAGTGGTGGAGGCGTGCTACACGCAACGTACTACTGCCGAGAGATTATGCATTGGCATGGCATTGTGGGCTTGGGTGTACCAAGTTTTTTGCTGCAGGTGCAGGGTTTGGCACCATCATGACCGGTAGCTAAGGAGTGTTCATGAGGCCCTCGCAGCAGTTGAGTCACGACTTTGAGTGAATCGCAAGTTCAGCACCAATGTATGTCATGGTACAAACACTGGTGAAGGTCAGGAACTTGCAGGCAGTCTTTGAACAACCCTTGGTGCCCCAAGTTAAGCGCCGAGTAGGTGCAGCTCTTGTCGGCTAGGTCGGTGCTCATTACGGAGACTGCTCGCTTTGGGCATCTGCTGTCTTCAGACCGAAGGCAGAAGACGGTTTGCAGTCTGAGAGGGCGCTGATTCTTTGCTGTTTCTCCGGCGAACCGTTGATCTTAATCTGTGCTTGGTTACTCAAATCTTCAAGCGCCGAGGTATGTTTGTTCGTCGCAAGCACGCCGACTGTATAAGGTGGGTCATGTTCAGACCGTCGGCACATGGCTCTGAGATCAGAAACTGGGCAGTCACAGCCTCCCGGTGGATGCCTTGCATACTCAGCATCCCTGGGACGGTAAGACATCCGACTGTACCGTGGGAGGTGAGCTGTGTGGGCGTGGAGGTCGCATGGCCTTCACATCGGTTTCGGATTTGATTTTGGGAGTGAGGGTGAGCTGGGTCGAGCTAGAGACTTCTTCCGACCTTTTGAGTGCAGTAGTGCATTCTGTGATCGTGACTCATGTTTGTAGGTTCTGCTGCTTGCTTCCCTGGGAGATTTGTGCGTGTAAACCCTCCAAGCATCTGCCTGCCATCCACCAACGCAGCAGAGGCTTAGTGAGTTTGGTTCAAGTTAGAGACACTGCCCCATCTGACGCTTTATCCTTCAGCCTCATCTCGGTGTCCCATAGGCCACATGCCGCCTCCATCTGAGGGTAGTTGCATGTAGTTGCTACCTCAGTTTCGTCCAAGGCCGACCCTTCTCGCTGGGAGCGCTTCCAGCGAGCCAAGGTGGCCAATCGCTTCGAGGACTCTTCGGGCCAATGGGAGCAACGAAAGTTCCTTAACCTCCGCTACCCGCAGTGTCTTCGAGCCATGCTCGTTGGAGGTTTGGGCATCGCCGGCCAAGGTGCAGGCGAGGTAGCGGCAGCGCTAATTTCCGCTGAGCTTGAGCTGGAGCCTACAAGTCCTGTAGTTCCAGTGCTCCCCTGTCCAATGAAGTTTTCTTGGTGTCAAGTGCATTCCCGACCGTTTTCGAGGACGACACGCTTTTGGCCTTGCATGGCTTCGTGGCCGATCCACTGCAAAGCTCAGTGGTTCATGACTCTTGGCTGCTTCTCTGGGAACGGAAGGTTGCGTGGACTCAACCGACAGCCATAGGCTAGGAATTCACGCAGTCCTGTTTGGGGAAGTTGCTGCTGCAATTGTGCAGCAACATGCAGCAACATTTCTGCCGTAGGAGCCCGTAGGGCCCGCATAGAGCCCGTACAGCCCGTATAGATCCCGTAGTTCCCGTGTAGGGCCGTAGGACAGTGACAGCTTTGTGCTTGCAGTGCCGGGACTTAATTTGCAATATATATATATATATATAGAGGTATATTATTATGTATGTATACATGGAGTATATATATATATATATACATATTATACATTATATTAGGTTCTATACATATATTCTATACATATACACGTATATTTATTGTGTGTTATATAATATTATGTATTATATACTATATAGTATGCATAAAAAGCATTTATAATATACTACAGTGCAATATAATCTAACAGAATTTTATAAAGAAATACTATGCAGAATAGTATAATGTATTTTGGTATACTATAATATGATATACTGCAATATATATATATATATATATATATATATATGTTTTTTATGTGATTTTCAATATATCGTATCTTACATACTATATATCATAAGTTGTATTCTTTATAGCTTATTTCCTACATCTTATATACTGTATATGTTGCATGTTATATATAACGTTTTTTTTGATCTTTATTTTTACTATATTTTATTATGTATATATCTATTACATAATATATGCTAAATATTGTTTGATATTTCTCATATTTTTTCGCTTATATTACACATTATATTTTGTTTTCGTTGTATATACCATACCGTATATATTATAAACCAAGTACTGTATATGTATTTGTATATATTTCATGTTTGATACAATTGTATATATGTATATGTTTACTAAGCTTTTATGTTATATATGTGTGTTTATTGTATGTTATAATAACCTACATCATATGTCAGTATATATATATACACACAAATTATAGGACCGGATAACCCCACCTGACAGTGACTCTCGTATGAAGGTCAAAAGAGTGCAAAAGAAAGTGACGACGATATATGTGTGGTCGTGTTGTGCGCTGCATCTTTTGTTTGTGCTCTCTTTGCTTGTGCTCTCTCTGTCTCTCCTCTCTCTCTCTCCGTCTCTCCATCTCTCTCTATCTCTCTCCGTCTCTGTCTCTTTTCTCTCTCGATCTCTCTCGATCTCTCTCTGTCTCTCTCTCTCTCTCTCTCCCTCTCTCTCTCTCACACTCACTCTCTCTCTCTCTCTGTCTCTCCATCTCTCTCCATCTCTCTCCATCTCTCTCTCTCTCTCTGTCTCTCCCTTTCTCTCTCTCTCTCTCTCTGTCTCTCCATCTCTCCCTCCCTCCCTCCCTCCCTCGCTCTCTCTCTCTCTCTCTCTTCTCTCTCTCTCTCTCTCGCTCTCTCTCTCTCTCTGTCTCTCTCTCTCTCTCCATGTTTCTCTCCCCCTCTCTCTCTCTCTGTTTCTTTCTCTCTTTTAAAGTTTCTTCATCTGTCTCTCACTCTCCGCGCCTGCGATCATGGCGATGTTGGCGTCCCAGTCAACCTGCCGAACAACGTCTCCTCAATGTTCTACCGAAGCCGAAACAGAATTCAAGTCACGGAAGCATGCCAGAGTCTCGGTACCGCAATCCCAAGATGGCCGAACCGAATCCCTCGAATCCACCCCATTGGAATCAACGTCAACCTGGAATCTTGCCCAGAGGGTGCGTGGCAGAAATTATAAGGGCCGAGGGAGGGTTTACGAAACGAACCCTCGATGAACTCTCCCGACCTCGTTCATCATCGAAACAGTGGCCGCGCCCAGCTTCAAAGAAGAACTTCAAGAAGAAGAGGAAGACGGGGAATCAGCGCAGGATATCAAAAACGACGCACGCCCGGACAGCCGCTCTTTCAAACCTCGCCATCGGAACTCTAACGACAACAGCACGGCGCGCACCTCGGGACCCACACCGGGTCCGCAAGATGACAACACGCCGAAAACGATTTGCACAGTATTGCAAGAAGCCGCGCACATCTCAGCAATGCCAGCGGCCAGCTTGCCACGTCCACTTTGCGCACGCGATGTGGGCGACGTGGAAGAAGGAATCGAGTCCGGGAGAACGTTGTCTCCGGAGCGCGAGATCTTATTACCCTTGTTGGTCGAGATGGCCAAAAGTCGCGCCAACAGAATCTTATTCGTCAAAAGTGCCGCATCATCTGCGGCCTTTCTTTCTTCTCGACCTTCCTCCTCTTCTTCCTCTTGTCCCGCTTCTGCTGCTTGTTCTTCCTCTTCCTCTTCTTCTTCCTCTTCTTTTTCTCCACCTTCCAAATGCGAGTTTGCAATACTCGCAAGGATTTCTACGAGTGCAACGACATCCATTCTAACTTTCAGGTCCAAACTGACCGTCAGCGCCGTGACCGGATCCGTTTCGGCACTGAGCGCGGGATGCAGCAGAAGCTGCGTGACATCTACCCAATGCAGCACCTCCCAGCCATTCCTTTCGAGTCTCCGCGCGACACTCTCGACATTATCCATCGTGCCACCTCCGAGTCTGTACATCGGTACCCACGCCGTACTCCATAGACGTTTCGCCTTTAACCGAATTAGGCGCAGCGGATTAGAATGCAACTACACCAAAATCGTCTGCTTCGCAAAGTACAGCTGGAACTCCCACTCCCTCTTGGGGATATCCTGTTCTGGCTCAGGCAGAATTTCTCGGAGCACTTCACCAACATCAGAGCCGAGAATCTCGACCGCCTCCTTCGTCATGTCGGCACACCGCTTCCTCCCCTTACGCAGCTGCTTCTCAGTCACGCCCTGGAACCGAAACGTCCCCATATTCGTCCAGCGAGCAGAAGGATTATAAGCGAAATTCGTTCGAGCCAAGCCTACAACACGAAAAGTTCCAGACAAACGTCAGCAGACTCACCCATGCTCAAGCAATCGGAGGATTTTCTTTGTCGGAGTTTCGCGATGCAGCCCGCAGAACAAGAATGAATCCGAAGAACTCCCGGCCCACACCGGGATGTGGAGGACATCGGATCGCGAAGCAGCGAAACCTCGGAATGATGCTTCTACCCAAACCCCACGCGTAACCCCTGCCGGCCTTCTTCGTGACATCGAAGCAGAGCCTTCCAGAGAGAGCGCGTTTAGTCGCGTTAGACTCTTCCGGAGCCGCCCCAGAGCTCTGGGACCTTTTCGCGCGCGCCGCATCCAACAGAGCCTTCGAGAGGGAGCGCATTTAGTCGCGTTAGGCTCTTCCGGAGCCGCCCCAGAGCTCNGAGCCTTCCAGAGAGAGCGCGTTTAGTCGCGTTAGACTCTTCCGGAGCCGCCCCAGAGCTCTGGGACCTTTTCGCGCGCGCCGCATCCAACAGAGCCTTCCAGAGAGAGCGCGTTTAGTCGCGTTAGGCTCTTCCGGAGCCGCCCCAGAGCTCTGGACCACGCGTGTTGTGTATGTTGGTGTTGTACATGTTGTGTGTGTTGTATGTGTTGTGTGTGTTATGTTGTGTGTGACATGTTGTGTGTGTTGTATGTGTTGTATGTGTTGTGTGTGTGTGGTGTGTGTGTGTTGTGTGTGTTATGTGTGTTGTGTGTGTTGTGCATGTGGGGAAGGAGGGTGAGTGAGTGAGGTGAGTGAGGAGTGAGTGAGTGAGTGAGGGAGAAGTGAGGTTGGAGGGCAATCCAAAAACAAAAACCCCACACAGTGATGTGGGGAATAACAATGCTATAGTCTCTCTTACGAAGAAGGGCCATCTCTTTCCCGCTGCTCGTGAAGCGTGCGATTCTGATGCGGCCTAATGGCTCTAGCATTTGACTTACGAGTGAGAAGACACAAAGAGCTCGTTTCAATTCCTGTCCATTATACATGATGAAGGAAGTCGAATCCAACAGCTGTTCTTTGCCTCATAAGAAATATAAGCTCCCCTGGAGTTGAAAATTTCATTTGCATATGGGGGCGCACAAGAAGGCTCCTCGGCAGCAAGAAGTAAGAGAGATTCAGAGAGCTCTTGCAAGCTTCCAAACATGAAGCAGGACTAATGACGATTGGCTGTATTGACACGTATCAATCAAAAGGCGGGGGCTCCTTATCCTTGGGAAACAAAGTAAGATGGCACTTCATGGAAGAAAACTCTTCTTTACATTGAAGAAACGATCTATGACAGATATTACAAGCAGCCATGTGCATACCTATCAAGCAACAGAAATGAAAACTCCTGCTGGTCCAGAAGAAAAATACACGATGGCACCTTTGTTCTTTGAAGACTGAAGAGAGCTCCTTTTCATGTTGTGATACGAACTATGACAGCGTCTAAACCACAGTCATAGACAGAAGGACCGGTATCGTTTTGTCAGGATATGAGGGAGGTGGCTTCAACAAAAACCCATAGAAGTCTCACGCCTCTTGCCCGTTGAATAGAAGATACCAGTAAACAAGCGTCTCTTTGTCTGTTGATCACATCTAGGGGGTGCCGCTTGAAGATTGAAAAGAGCTACTTTGTTGCCTTACGTTCTATGACAGCTATTAGAGAAACAGCCTTGGATATAGCGATCGGATGCGATCGGTATCTTCTCCGGGGTATAGGACAGCACCAATAAGAGTTAGCTGAATGACAACTCATGTCTCATAACGAACAGCAAAGGAAGTCTCCATTGTTTTTGTGATGCAGTATATCTTGTTCTGGACATCACGAAACACTGTAATGCTCAAAAAATTCCAAAATTTCCAACCTTGAAACTCACGAAACACTGTAATGCTCAAAAGTTCCAAAATCCTGGCATCTATGGCCAGGCCGGGGGCAGATTCCATAAGATTTTGGAAAGTCGTTCGTGAGTTTTGAGGTTGGTAAAAGTTGATGTTTTTTGAGCATTACAGTGTTTCGTGGCCTGAACCTCACAAAACACTGTAATGCTCAAAAAAAATTCAACTGTTCACAGCCTCCAAGCTCACAAGACTTGAGCATAGCCGTGTTTCGTGGCTTAAACCTCACAAAACACCGCAATGCTCAAAAAGGTGCAACTTTCCCGACCTGAAAACCCACAAAACACTGTAATGCTCCAAAAATACAATTTTTTTAAGCAATCTGCCCCTGGCCCGGCCACCAGAATTTTTTGGAGTTTTTTGAGCATTACAGTGTTTCGTGAGTTTCAGGGTTGGAAATATTGGAATTTTTTGAGCATTACAGTGTTTCGTGCGCCCCATGCCCCAAGAACCACGAAAGCGTAGATCTTGGGGGGGGCGAGCATATGTATATGCAATTATATGTGTATATCTATATCTATATATATATACGTATATATATATATGTATATGTATATGTATATGTATATGTATATGTATATGTATATGTATATGTATATGTATATGTATATGTATATGTACATGTACATGTACATGTACATGTACATGTATATGTATATNACATATATACATTTATACATTTATACATATATACATATATACATATATACATATATACATATATACATATATACATATATACATATATACATATATACATATATATACATACATAGATATACATACATATATACATACATATATACTTACTGTATATGTTATAATATATGTGTATTTTAAAACATTTGCATAGTTAAACGTAACAGAAGGCTTGGACCATGTGCAAGTAATGAAAGCCGGAGATACAAGGAGAAGCGGAGCCCGCAGAGCTCGAAGGCCTGCAGAACCCCGCAGGAGCCCGTGGGAACCCGTAGGAGCCTGCAGAGCCCCGTAGCCCGTACGAGCCAGTAGAGCCCGTAGAAGCCCGTAGGCCCGCAGACACGGCCCGCAAAGGCCTGTAGAAGCCCGTAAGGACCCGGGCTCATTTAGGACCCATCTCTTCAAGAGAGCCAGTACTTCCGGTTCATTCCCAGCAGCTCGGCTTGACTGCGCATTGAACCTGGCCAACTGGACAGCTCGTGCCATATCTGAGGGCTGGAGCTAGCATGCACCCTTTGAGTTTGATTCCGCGGTAGCACCTGGTTGGAGGTTGACATCTGTGTCAGAACTACACCACGTGCACACGCACATACCGTCACTGCAAAAGGAAAACGGCCAAAATGAAATAGAAGTGACGACTTCGGCCAGGGCTGACCGTGGATGGCATCATCCGATGCTGGGCGTCATTCAGTCAGACCGAGGGCTTGGCTACTCCCATGAATAATGATAGTTATCTTCACTTCTACGATGGTACTGTACTCACCAAGGGCAATGAAGCTACGTTTTTAGGAAATGAAACAAACGGTGATGTAGAAAGCGCCCATGAGGTATTAAACAAGATGCAAGAAGTCCGCTGGACGTGGGTTAAGCTGAACACGTATTGAGGCGCAACCAGAGCTACAAAGAGACGGACAATCATTGTGTTCGATGTGATCATCCGTAATAAACTACTCTATGGGCTAGAAACTATTCATCCTACACCTGCTCCGGCTCAGAAACCGAGTGTCTTTCAATATCAACCGTGCAGATACCGATCAACGACGTCTCGTGGCAGCACCTGCTGCGTTCATTGAGTAGATATCACGAAGAGCACGGATGAAACTTCTTGGCCATATCTTACGAAGTTCCGATCTACACTCATAAAGGCAAGTCTCACTTACACCTAGTTCCGTTCGCCGCATGGACTATGGAGTAAGCCGAACAAGACAAAACTGGATCATCTTCCGAGAATCGCATGTCTATGAAAACAAGCTAGGCTTGTCTAGCTATACAGAGACCGCTGAACAAGACCAGCGTATATAAGTAAATATGTTGCAGCACTGGTATTTTTCAGCGCCAACGCCTTGCTTTCGAGTGACTTAACGTGACAGCAGGATAGGGCTAAGAAAAAGCGGGCCAATGGAATGTTGTGTCATTAAATAAACAACTATAGCCGATCGGCTTTCGCGAGAAGTGTTGCCATTGCACCAATTCCTTCTTGTCTCCCTTTGGCACGCCAGTATGAGACAGTCCGGACACGAGTGGGGTAGTCATGAGTTTTCGTAAACATCAAGTTCAGTTCTATGAACTCGCGTTCGGATCGTCCCTGTTGCCTTCAAAGGAGAGCCCGTGGACGTTCTCAAGGTGCTCAACTTGGCAGCGAGATGCGAGCACGTTCGTTTCATGTTTGCAAGCTTTTGAGCTGCCGACATGTCTCCGGATTCGACTCGAGCTTCACCTGTGCAATGTGAACCCGGCCCCTGAGTCTGCTCGAAGCCTCAAGTTGACCCTGCAGGTGCACACCAATGGAGGCTCTTTGGCGATTTTGGTTTCCATCGCCTTACCTTGGAGTTGGGGGAAGTGTCGGTGCTAGGAGTTTTCTGGGCCCGCAGCAGTTTCGTGTTCAGAAGGCTTCAAGTAGCAAGCTCGACACGGCGGTGAACGCACTTTGCGGTTGCTGTTCAGACATACCACTGTCTTGCAGGAGTCGTAATCCCACAAGCCGTGAACGACTCACGTCTTGCGCTCGGGCTACGAGGCGAGCACCTGGTGCTGCTCGGAGCACGTGCCACATTTGCGCGTGGTGTGCGAGCGGTCGTGGGGAGCCCCAGAGGATTCCCTCCCGCCCCCGCCCCCTGACATTGGGGGGTGGCTAAGCCTTGCAGAAGGACAGGGTTCTGCAGCACTTGGGCGGGCTGTGTGTTTTAAATCAGACGACTGATTTCATTCAGTCAGACGATCCGGCGGAGAAAGGCGCACCGGGCGAGCTGGAATGGTTCTGGTCCGTGTGTAGAGTGTCCACGCCCAGGATGCCCAACTCAATGACTTGTTTTCAGAGATTGGCCCCCCAGGTGGTTGCAATCTTCAACTCGACATTGGGCCTAAGATCGGCCCTGTTTCTGGCAAAGAGAGGTTACGACACTTGGCAGAAGCAGTATCACTTAAACCGGCATTAAATAGTGGGTGCCTTTTAGCTTCGTTAGGACAGACCAGACCACAGTATCTTCAGCCCGGGCCAGGTCGTAGGTATCTTTATTACATTGAATATGCATAGCACCCGGTGTGTATGCGTGCATGCAGCAAGCGGCCAAGCATTCAATGCAGCGTGGCCGAACTTCTTCTACTTGTGTTCTGAGAAGATAAAAGATGGAAGCGAAAGGGTTGAAACTCCCTCGAAATTATCACTTATTGGGAACAAGGAGTTCTGCTTGTGTGAGCGGATCTCAGGAAGTTCGAATCGGTAGCCAGCGATTGCAACCTGGCAAGCTCCGACGCGCATCTTACATTGGCAAAATCCTAGAGGCAGGGCAGGGACAGTCGAGACGGCATGTCCACGACCGGAAGAGCAGAGCTGCAAACCCGTAGCTTCGTACGGAATGCTGTTTATGCTTGCAGCAATCCGCAGGCGGAAGGGCGAAAGCAGATGGTCGGAACACATCCAAGGCTCGTGTCTTGAAGCTGCAATTTTCCCTGACTGTTTGATCCTTGGAGACCAAAGATGATTGGCAACGATCAGATGCAAAATATTGTGCAAAATAAGAAGATACTAGCATATCAAGTTGGCAGAACGACTCAGAGGGAACAAATAACAACAGACCACGGCACTCTGAACCCGCCATGAACCCGCAACGATTACATATTCCCCGTCCCAATTAGACCTATAAATAAGGTAGGCACCGACCTGGACCACCGACACATTTATTGCAGAGATTTGACGGTACCATACCAGTTTTATAATTCTATATATCGACTACGTTCTAAATTCGCGTGTCTGTGGAGTTATTTAGATTGACATAAATGCGTGGAGGGAGCATCTTTATTGCTCTTTGCTATCAAGAGACGGCACGAAAAGAGAGCCATTTACTACCCATGTTGGTGCTAGGAAAACCCCTAGAGTCGTGCTAGGCATATTTAGAATCGCATGCTCACGGTGGCTCTTGTGCAGCTGCGCCTCGTCATCCCCACCCATCAGCGTACTTTGATGTTAATTCTTCGCGGGTACGGTAAGATCAACACTCGGTTTGCAATAGCTACGTGTTTCCAAGATCCACGCTCGGAACCTGGATTGGTGTGGGTGCTTCTACGACGAGCGCTCGGTAGGTGGTTTTGTGAGGTTTGCGGGAGATACATGTTTCCAAGATCGGGTTTTCTGGCAATTCTGCTTCTTCTCCGATCGAGTATCCTGCCGCAGATTTATAAGACAACAGAGTGCGTAGAATTTCGCCACAACTCGGCGCAGAAGACTTTGATGACCTACCTCACCACATCCCAAGATTCCGGAACAACATTAAAGGACTGGATCCGTATTACGCATAATTTTCGAGGGACGACGATGCTACTATTTCATACGTGATCAGGGCCTGACAGCTATTGTATGTAGTACGGTATAAACACATTCCTCTATCGAGCGGCGGGTATGAGGTCAACAATACTAGAAATACGGATTGTAAAACTATGTTATTCATACGGAAACCTGGCTGTTTCAGGCCAACCCCCCCACCGCCCCCCCCGCCCTTCTTGACTATCTGAGGACAACACTCCCCCCCAAACTTCTCCCTCCCCCGACCCGCTTTTGCTGAATATCTCAACGCGAAATACCGACGCTACCGATTCGAAAGGCAAGAAGATCTATAAAAACCTATAAAAATCGACAAAGAAGAGAGAAGAGGGAAGAGGAGAAGAGGAGAAGAGGAGAAGAGGAGAAGAGAAGAGGAGAAGAAGAGAAGAGAGAGGGGAGAAGAAAGAAGAGAGAGAAGAGAAGAGAAGAGAGAAGAGAAGATATAGAAATAAAGAAAGAGAGTAAAAGAAGATGATAGATTCTATAAACTCCGCCATAAATCGAACAGATTTCATAATCTTATAAATTTATTAATTATATACTTCAACTCTATACAGATCGATCTCGTAAATATATCATAGATACTGATAATTACTCTTTGAAATATCTCTATTCTTTTCTTCTCGGTTCGGCAAGATCTCTTTATTCTATCTCGCATCTGATCCATTTTATCTCTGCCTATAAACGAAATACGAAAACTTTACGATTTATTTTTGAAATCTCGTCGGTAATAAAGATAAGATTAAGATTAATATTTATATAAGGTTATCTAATCTAGATTATCTTTGATTCTTTCGGCCTTCCCCCCCCCCTTCCCCCCCACAAAATAGATAGAATAAATTTGCCTCTTATCTATCAATAACTAAATAATGATATCACGAGGATTAAATCGAGATAG
>BGNK01001471.1:478-101797 GCA_003297005.1 Symbiodinium sp. clade A Y106 | reverse complement strand
ATATATAATTTTATCAATCAATAAATTTAGAATATTAGATATATTTTCATGTTCTCAATACGAAATCTTTAATAATATGAGAAATACTATGAATTCGATAATAATGTAATAGCATTTATTCTAAGAAAAGACGTAAATTCGATTGAATATAAACCAAACACGAAACGGACTGGAAATAAACACGCACGAACCAAACATGAACCTAATGCGCACCAAATACGAACCCGACACAAACCCAGACACGAACCTCCCAAACCGCGAACCAAACGCTTACCCGACACTAACCCAAACACGAACCGAACCGGACACGAACCGGACCGGAACCGGACACGAACCCTGACATGCGAATGATACTTAGCTTCATTCAGCAAACACTACACTGCCACAAAAATGCGTAGAATTTATTACCGCGATAATGTCACCCTAAAGCTATCAAAATTTGGAAGATTTTTATAGCACGAGATTTCCTAAAGCTACCAAAATCTTCGGGATTTTAGTGCCGGGAGAGAAGCGCTCGCGTCACTAGCATATCCAAGATTAAAGTCAGGCGAGATAACCATGCAAGAGGCTTTCACGAAGAAACGTGGAAAAAGACCAATTTAGAGGGGGGCAGTGCGCGCAGAATCACGGACGCAACCAGTACGACACCATGATAATAGAGAATTATTTATAGATTACATAAGATTTATGTAAGACCCTACCCCCTATAAGATCCTATTCGTCCCTCCAAATACACTTCCCGCCCTGACCAAACTAGACTATTGGGGTTGAGGGGGGAACGCAACACGTCTAAACATATTCTTACGTCGCTTTGCTTGTTAGTTCCATCCTAGTCGAAGTATCAGTATTAAATTTCCTTCACTTCACTTCACTGATACGCAGCTCCACAAGGCGCTGAGCGTTGCTCAACTTTCGGAGAGGGTTGCAGCCATCGCTCTGATTTCATCAGAGGCTCAGAATGACTGCGCAAAACATNCGCTGAGCGTTGCTCAACTTTCGGAGAGGGTTGCAGCCATCGCTCTGATTTCATCAGAGGCTCAGAATGACTGCGCAAAACATGGGAAAAATTTTGGGAGTCTAAGCTAAACCACTGCCACAAAGAGTAAGTAGGTTGACGTGTCCCATAAGCGCTTGTGTACACGGGTATTGATGCTGGGGTTCAAATAAGGAATTAGGGTAGGGCCTAGGGTTCGTGGATAGCAGTCGTTATGCATTTATTGACCAGCGTCCTTTGTAATAGCACTTCGTCGACGACATATTCGATGACATATTCGTTGAAGCTTTCGGTGACAATTACAATATCTTCTCACTGAGATAATTTCGTAGATTTGTTGGCGGCAAATTCGATGAGATCTTCGTTGAGTTGTTGAACGTAATTAACGCATTATCAGGTGTTTCTCCTTTAGGCTTTATTGACCTTTGTTTTAAAAGGGGGGTCGCGGCGCATGGCCGTGTCTGCTATTTCGTTCCAATGCGCAGGGACGGTCTCGTCGAAATGAGCTTGAGGGTGTAAGAATACATATGCTTCTACGAATGTGTCTAGTAGCCAGTTTGCCCTCGGTTTGCCGACCCTACGTACATGCTCGCTTCTAGGGATATTTTTTCCCGGGTGAAAGAGTATTTCCCGCATTGGGTCATTATATGGAGCTCTCAGGATATGGCCCAATAAGGTGAATTTTTTCTGCTTCCATTTAACTGATAGTTTCACGTGCTTGTATTTTTGCATTTGCCACAACGTGTCCCCAACCCTTTAGCTCGTCCAGCTTCTATCGACATGGGTAGGTGGAATATTGAGCACGCGCCGGAACATTTTCAGCTGAAAAGCGTCGATTTGGTCTTGCTCATGTCGCGTAAATTGGATAATTTCTAAGCCGTATACCAACTTATTAAAGACAATGGATTCCATCACTCGTAGTTTCCATCTGATTGATGTGCGGGCTTTTTTGACCAGAACAAACCCAGTTGTTTTGCGACTGCTGTGGCTTCCCCGATTCTTCGCACAACTTCCTGATGGTTGTCAATTGCGTCGGTTAGAGTTGCTCCAAGATATTTTGCTTGGGNCCCGATTCTTCGCACAACTTCCTGATGGTTGTCAATTGCGTCGGTTAGAGTTGCTCCAAGATATTTTGCTTGGGTTTTCCTCGGAACCGCCGACCCATCCATAAATTTGATAGAGGATTATTTGCGATTGATAGTGAGATTGATATATTTTTCAAAATTAAGTTTCATATTATATCTAGCTGACTCTAATTGTATTTGTCGTAATAGCTTGTTTATCGTATGAGTGTGCGTTCCAAACAATAAGGTGTCGTCGGTATAAAGAACTTCTGCATAGCTAATGCCTGGTATAGGTTGTCGCTGCTTTGGTGGGCATAAAACTGCTTTGATGTCCTGGAAGACTGCTATTATCAGAACTCCAAAAAGATATGGTGACAATGGACAACCCTGTCGTATTCCTGAGTTTTGTGTCTGATAGTTAGAATGGACGCTGCCTTTTACAACTCTAAACTTTGCGTTTTCGTAAATATTCTGGACAAGGCCGATAATACGTTGGGGTATATATAGTCGAGATAATACTTCAATGAGTTTGTACTGGTCTACTTTATCAAAAGCCTTTTCCCAATCTAATAATACAAGCGTTAGATTGGTACCTTGCCTTTCTGCCATATCCATAAGTCTTCTTACGATAAATAAGGCTTGCGATATAGACTTTTTCTTTCGGAAGCCAAACTGGGTTTTTGACATCCACGGCTCCAGTGCAGGTTCTAAGCGGTCCTTGACAAGAGCTGCCAATATTTTATAAAAGGTCTGTAAAAGCGCTATTGGCCGATAATTTTCAATTTCGCCGGATCTCCCTTTTTATAAATGGACGCGATGTTGGCAAGATTGAGAGATTCAGGGTAGTTGCCATGAAGCAGTATGTCGTTGAAATGAACTAGCAACTTTTTCCAGTTGTCGTTATTCAACCATTTTACCAGCTCTATAGTAACCTCATCCGGCCCGGGACTCTTGTTGCATTTTAACCGTTTGATCAGAGCATTGAATTCGTCAAGTTCAAAAGCAGATTGGTTAACTGCTGCGCCAACATCTGAAAGAGAAGCAATCTTCGGTTCATGAGCAGTTTCCGATTTGTTCCATTGCATATTAGTTAAGTACTCCGCCGCCGCAGCAGGGAAACTACTTTCTGGAATGGGGTTGCCTTTCTTATCTTTGAATTTTATATGCCTCGGGAAGATTTTTTTCCTTATTTGTTTTATGCCTCTCCATTTATATCCTTGCGCGTCCATCTCTTCAAGTTGTTGCAGCATATTCTTTCTCTTGTTATATCGGATTTATTTCCTCAATTGCTTTTCAAGTTCCCTTGCACTTTGCATGTTCCCTGTTTGATGGTGTTGTTGCTTCTTACAAAGAAGATCCCAAGCTTCTGCTGAAATATACGGTTTTCTCTGCTGTGGGGGAAACATCGTAAATGCATTGGTAGCCGCTTCATGCAGTATGTCGGCCCATATCTTTAGTGGGTCGTCTGTACACTGGAATTCATTTTTTGCGATCAGCTCCGAAACATGCGTGTTATAACTATCTATCTGATTTTGCGTGGGAAGTCTATATTTTGCGCGGTTCTTGGGTTGCGGATATCGAAACTTCGCAAGTTTTATACGTAGTGTACCAATTAAGAATTTGTGGTCCGTTGTAATTGAGTGACAGCAGCTAGATTCAGCGTTAGTCCAGCTGGGCGAAGCGAGACGTCGTGTAAGGTTCCGAAAAACTAAGAGTTGTAGGATTCCGGTATGTTATTAGTTTGGCGGGATCCTTTTGAAATAATGTGTTTATAACAACCAGCCGGTTGTCTTGGCACATTGAGAGAAAGCGCTCGCGGTTGTCTTTCTATTGATCACTTAATAGGTCTATTCTATCTTCGTGGGTATCGAAAATATATTCGCCTAAGATCATGTCTTCGTGTGGTAGTTTTTCCATAAGCCTGACATTGAAGTCGCGGATTACTAAGTTCATTTCATGCTTTGGTAGCTTACTTAGTGGGTTATTTAGTTTGTCGTAAAAATCGTCCTTTTCCTTTTGAGGTCGAAGCGCGTGTGGGGCATAAGTTACAATAATATTTGTGCAAAGTGGTTGTGTATCAAAAGTTGCCAGTAGAAACCTACCACTTATTTGTTATATGTTTTTCTTATAGGGTCGTAATTTATGACTATAAACCAGTCCTACGCCGTGTTTTTCTGCATCCAAATTGTACAGCTGAATTTCGGATAATCCTGTATTTATGTATTACTTGTGTTGTTCTCTTTTTTATTCTACAGATACTTTATTCATGAGAGATGCCCGACGAAAAATAAAAAGTAAAGCTATCATGTTCTTCCATTAAACAGTAGTTCACCCTTGTTTCCTACAAAGCTGGAATCTCAATCTAGTTCTCTTTTTGCCAGATATATGGGTAATTCCTCCGCCTAGATTTATTATAGCAAGCTTAGTGTTCGTCCATTTCATTTTTGCAGAAGTTTCTGTGTTTTGTTTTATGGGCTGATTAGGTTGAAGTGTGATATCTTCGGTAGAGTATTCTTGAGCTGTTTGATAAGAATTATACTGCGTAGCCTAAATAGTATAGCACTTCCTCAACTTACGACTTTCGGTTGGCTTTTCGCACGCTTTTAAAGATCTTTTGTACATACGCCGTGTAATAATAGTTTTTTCTATGCATCGGTTATCTACGTGTTGAGACTTCGAGTCTAACACCTTTTCGTTCCCACTGCTCATAAAGCTGGGGGAAGGTATAAGCAATGTCTTGTATTGAGTACTGGAATGCTTGTCTAGTTCTTTTATAAATGCCTTTGTTGCTGTATTTACTTCGTATCTTGTCGTAGTTAACGAGTTGCTTTAGAGTAAGCGGCCGAGATCTAAGCGCCTTTGAAGGCCTATTCGTTAATATATTCGCGGAAATATTCGATGACAAATTCGATGATATTTTCGATGATCTAATCTCTCCTACCTTACCGTCGCCACAATCTATACCTATACGCTTAGTGTAATAAAGTGTCTTCGAACCCTGTTTAGACAAAACCCCTTTTTGTAGGTTGAGGGTTTTAGTGAATAGATCCCAGATATATTTACGACCCTGGGTTTTGAACCCTTTCGTGGTATAATAAGGGAAGGGTGGCCTAGAGGACTCGGAGCGTTCGCTAGAGCGGCAGTGGTAAAGCGAGTGAGACCTAGCACTTTGAGTAGCTAGTCAACTCCAACGGGTCAGCAACTTGTACAAGTGCTCGTTGTACGTCTTGACAAATTCAGTAGAGGCCAAGGACTGCACCTCGATGCGGAATGGGAGCTCACTCTTCATGGCTCGCTCTACTGTTGTGCTGTAAGCGTTTCGCTTACCTTTACCTTCACCTTTTGCAAGTCCAATCTGTTCCATGAATGACCCTATCATAGAATCGATACGAATATGAATGAAGAATTTCATTTTTAATTTCGATAGAGATTCTTTTAAGATTATTAAGAGTTATCAGGAAAGTAATATATTTTTTCTGGCTGTAGAGGTTGATCGCCCGTCCTTATGGAAATGTAGCATCCCCAGACTTGATCCTGTATTTTAACGGCAGACATAACTAAACTGCCTTTGTATCCGCGAAGCGCCTTCTTTGGGCGCCTACCTAATCATGAGAGGTGTTGCTTGCAATCGCTGCAATCGCCTCACTCTGCGAAGGAAGCCAGGAGCTGCTCCAGTTCCCTGTCTGTCGGTGAAGCAGAAACGGAGGGTTCCACAAACTTGATTATCACAAGGCTAAACCTGAAGCCCGCCTTGCCACGCCTTCGTCATCGTTGCTCCACTCGCTGACTCTACTTGCAACCTGCGGCAATGGTCTTCAAGGGCATTATGGGCATTCAGGCTTTCAGTGAGCTTTCTGCTTTCAAGCTTTCACTGGCCAATCCTACCGCCGCCTCCTTGAGCTCCTCGCGGGCGTTCTGCATTGCCACTCCCTGGCCAGCCAGCTGGAGCCTCCCCAGCCAGTGAGACAGAACGACGCGTCGGCATGTGCCCTGCTGGAAGCGAACCGAGCAGAATGGTTCACAGCTTGCGACCCAAGTGCATCTCTATGTCGTTGAAGTTGTCGCCAAAGGCAATTACTTCTTCCTTATGAACATTTGTGAAAGTGCCCACTTGTGAAGTGATGCTGCGGAACAGCTGTGATGCGAAACTTCGGAATGCAGTGCACTTCGTCGCCCTGCCCTGCCGTTGAATGCTTCAAGAGCTCCATTGAAATTCCCAGATGCTCTGTGCACAGTCTTCGAAGGGTATCACCTCACCGGCTGACCAGCACTGAAAGAGGATGGAGATCCACAAACATCCACAAAAGAGAACATGTAGTGCCCACTGATGCCAGCATGGTTAAATGATGCCAAGGGAATGCTTCAGCATCCTGCGATTCCATCCAAAATTACTACAACACTTCAATACCTAGCCAAGGCAATCCAAGCGGCCTTTGCTCACATCTGCTGACAAGAACCTGATGGTTTTTCAGGAAACTTGGGCCTGGGCCTCCAAGCATTTATGATTTAGAGCGCAGCTGCACGCAGCCGTTGTTGCAAACCATGCTTGTATCTTGTTTCTCAGAGAGTATTGCAAGGACGTCCATACAAACGTAGCAGCAGGTTCCGCGGCTCTGCAAACGTCTCAAATACCCGAGGTACGACTGAGTTCGTCATCGAGAAACCAGAGCTCGAGCAAACCAACACTGTTCTAATACCAAGGCAAACAGCTGAGTGATTAGAATCAGAACCACATTCACACAGCTTGGTCATGGGTACGTGTTATCAGAAAATGTTGCCCGACATTATCTCGGAATGTGCAATGTGTACACATCGCCGATCGACAGCCGCACCTGCATCTCCCTCGCTCTATACATATATACATTTTTTTGATATTGTACATGTTTGCACACATGCAGATGCAGACGCGTGCTTGCACGCGTGCATGCCTGCCTGCCTGCCTTTCCGTGTGTCGTTGCATCTGCCTATGTCTGTGTGCATGTTGTCTTTGTCTGTCTGCGTCTGTCCGTCTGTATGCATGCGTGTGTATGCTATGGACGTGGCGTATACACATTTGTGCACATAAACGTCGAGGTGCACATGTATACCTTTACAGATGTACCTTTGCCTGTATGCTTGAATTCCATGCTATGTGAACCGAATCAAACCTTGCCATGTCACTCTACATGTTGCTCGGCCGCCACCACGTGGGCCGCTCCAGGTGGCAGCATAGCACGAGCCTCCATGCAATGCTGCGAGCGTTGTTACTAGTGCGATGAAGACTATCGAATATTGACAACTGCCCTTGATCATCGCGGACATTGGCGATACACATCCTCTTTTACCAAGACTGTTGCAGTGATGGAGACCCTTCATTGAAAAAAAAGGTGCTACCATTACCTCTATCATTGCCCTTCTCTTCTCAGAAGCCTTCTGTGCCCTGCACTCCGAGTCTCCTTAACGGTGGCGTGACACAACCCGGCCAAGAGCTTACAGTTCTCCTTGTATTGGCTTTGCGGCTTCGCGAGTATTTTCCGCGACACTATCCGCCGGCGATTAGCTAACACCAGAGCCTTGGCAGCCTGTGCCGCAGGATTCTCAGCGAGCGCAACGACCTTCAGTGAGAAATTGGCACATAATCGATCCCGCATTCTGTCATTATGGTTTGTAAGGATCGTCGATTGTCAGTCGGAGTACATTGGCAGAACTGCACGTGGTTGTTTGTCTGCTTCACTTTGTCGACACACTACAATCTCGCGTGCCTTGAGGGGCGTCTCTGTCTCGAGCAGCTCCCACAAATCTTCCACGCGCTCCTGAATTTAGGTGCACCGACAAACGTGGATAAACAACTAGAGCAGGACGTTCGCCGATGCCGAGCAAAACTACAGTGACAAGAGACCCGACGCGACGGGAATCCCTCGCCTGCTCCATACCTTCCAGCTCCTCGAAGGATTGAAGCCACTCTTCGTGGATTTCAGTTTTCCTGACAGCCGAACGCTAAAGTTCAAGTGTCGGTGTGTCGTCCGATGCTGCAGCCTAGCAATACGAAAACTAGTAGTCTAGTACTTTTCAGGCGGGGCGCGGCACCACCGAGGTGCCGTGTGCCTGGCAGTAACTGGCACACCAGCCCCGGTCATCGCAAAGCTGCAGGATACCTCTGGGGACGTCGTTATGGAGAGGCTACAAGAAAGAGTTCAGGAATGTCCTGGATACATGGAGTACCTTCAAAGCCCTGTCATCCTTACTGCAGTCGAGGAACTCTCTGTCGCTGAGTGGCTCAAACCTGTGATCTGCTGTCGTAAACCATGTCTTGACTCAGCAGAACTGAAGCCTCGTGAGATCAGGACTTTTTGCCCTTCACCCCAAGGATCCACCAGCGTCGCCTTGGCTGGACCGGCGAGACTGTGTCTAGCGCATCAATCGTGCGAAGAACAACAAAAGCAGCTGAGCCACACAAGCTCCGTTGAAACAAACCGTGGGCACCGGTCGCGTCAGGCCGAGCTCTGTCACATAGGGCTGAGGGAAAAGCGTCACTTCTCTTTCGCTCTCCGGAGAGTCTCGGGATGTCTCGGGCTCGGGCTTGCAGGGAGAGGACTGGACGCCCAGTTGCAATGATGACATGGACCTTGGCTTTTTGGCGGCTCCGATACACTCTCTACTTCTGAAGCGATGCAGACCAGCAGCTCCTGATGCATCCTTAGCTGAAAGCTGAAGTGCTCATGGAAGTTAACTTAACAGAATGATGTCCTGCAGCTGAACTGCAGCCTCTCGAAAGAGCCGAGATTCAATCTTCTGAATTGCTTCCACTGTGCGGGCAGTGAGCGTGTGACTGCTGTTCAGAGTGGTCCCATCTAGGTCCAACGCGACGGCACGCCATGTGCCCCTTAAGGCTCTCATGTCCGAAGTGTTAGCATCGGTGTTCTCTCCTGTGCAAGTGTGGTGCGGCTTGCAGGACTGGGGTCTTTGCTGCAGGGTCGCTGTCGTGAAGCGCGCCTTTCAAGTTCCTTGACACCGCTGACTCATGTTTTGGCAGTTGGGATTGCAGTAAAGCTTGAACTGCGACATGCCAGCACAGCCGGAGCACAAATCTGTTGATACGTCATGTACACCACTAAGCTGGCCTTTCTGCGACAAACCTTTCTCAGCAGGACCCGCGCTCCAAGTCAGCAGAAACTGTATCCACAAGGACAGCGGGGACCGCAAGAGCTCTCCGTCAGGTCGAAGATGCTTGAAGCCTGCGCTCGGCTCAAGTGGCAGGAAAAAGCATGTGACACTTCAACCTTTCTGAATACTCTAAGTATCTTCGGGGCACGTGGTCAGAGTCTGTCAGGCCGCTGCCTGCTGGCTCCAGGGCTTGCGGATTATTTTGCAAAATGAATGGACATGTTACGAGTGCAAGTCGGCCCGGGAACCTTTTCCGATGTCCTGGCATGCCTAAAGACCTCTGACCCTGAGAACCGATGAAGAAGTTTGTCGGGCAGTGGTTGAACTGTAGCTTGATTCCTTGCAGCGATTATGGCTCGAGTCTTGGGACCTGCAGCTGCAAGGTAATTTGCACCGCTGTTGCCGTACGGTGCTCCTGCGATGCTTCTTTGCATGGTCTCTTTCATGTGCCACGCCTCAGAGTGAATATCATTGCCACTTGCAGCTGGCAATCCCATCGAAGTCAAGCACGTCGTAGCACAGTCGGACTCGTATCTAGCCTTGTCTTTGCCACGATGCCAATGGGACCATGCACACTTTGCATGTCTGTCCTTCCTGGTGATGACTTTCTCATGGGCAGGTCTAGTTGGCTGAGCTCTCCAGGATCTTCACCAAGTGGCCTCTTGAAGCAATAACACCACGTCGCTCTCTGCCTTTGCTGTCATGTACTCCACCTCCGGCAAGTGGCGGAGCACCCTTCAAAGTCTGTCACATCTCCCTCGACACGTCTGAGTGGCGAAGTTCGACCAGGAGTTGTCGTCGTCTCCGATGCAGGATGCAACTCGCAGCCTCCACATCCACTGGGACTGGAAGCTGCAACTTTCGCTTCCACCCAAATCGGTGCCAGCTGAACTGTATCTCGCTGGGGCTAAGCTCCACGGAACAGTCCAAGGTGGTTTGCAACCAAGCACCAACAAATGTTGTGCACACCGACAGCTTTCTCTGAAAAGACGAAATATGCAGTTCCGGTTCGTTCCAACTGAGCATGTAGATCCTGAGTCATCGGTGCGGACATGATCATACATAAATTGTTTCTGCTACATCTTTGTGCTTATGCTCCTGCAAAGATCCAAAAACATCTTGACCTCGATGCCTAGCTTCGCCAAGCAAGTTTTCTCGTTGGCATGTCTCGCCACGACGCGGCTGCTGAAGCCTGCAGCGAAGGTGGGAATCTGCACAGGGCCCTGCTTTACCCTTCGCTGCCTTGCTCCAAAGCAGCTTCAAGGAATCGGTCTGTGTGCTCTGGCCTCAGCTCACCGCGTTCGGAGGGAGAAGCAGAAAGCATGACGTGCATGTCTGTCTTTCAAGTCTGGGCCCATGGCTGTCGGTCCTGGTGAGCTAGCAGCAGTCTGTCACGATGTGGAGCGATCAGACGTGTGCTGAAGACCCAAATGCCAAGTCTGAAACATCGTCTGCCGCTTTGTGTTCAGGAATCGCCACACACTCGTTCCGTCTGTTGCGTTCACATTTTGCCATGTCTGCGTTTGGTGACTTTGGGAAGTCGAGGGTTTGTCACTCCTACTTGCCGATTTGCCATCGCTCTGGCTTGGAAGGGTCCATGCAGTGGCCCGAAAACAACAACAAGCGACAAAACGACCGTTTACCACACACAGGCCACGAGTTTGTCCGGTAGGTTGAAACTAAGCATGAAGAAGCATTGATGCAAGAGAGAGAGCGCAAGAGAGAGAGAGAGAGAGAGAGAAACGGCAGCGTGACAGACTCTCTCTTCGATTCCCCTCCCGGCAACCCTTGCAACAGCCTTGTGGCCTTCGGGCTGCGGAGATCACATATATGCCGGATTGTCTCCTCACTGCTGGGTGCACTTAGAGTATCTCGCCGCAAGATCGTGTTGAAATTGCTACGTGGATGCTTGTGGGCGGAAATGCATGATCGCAGGATGAATGCTTCCCGTCCAGCAGGGCCAAGTAGGGAACTCGCTCATGGACAACATCGGCTGCCAGGAGTAGCAGCTGAGGCCTGCAGCTCTGGCACTGGATCTCTCCCGTCTCTCCCCGTCCGTCTTCACACATCGTCCCTCCCGTTCCATCTGAGCTCAGCACTTGAAAATGTCTCGGATGTTCTTCACACACTGCGGGTCTTCCCAGTCCAAACTGATGGCTGCCATGTCCCTGATGGCTTCCGCAACGGAACTGAATCTGCAGCACGTGTCAGTAGCCCACGCCAACGGCTTAGGCTCCAGCTCTACCCACGCAGCATTCAAGGATATACCTTGAAGCGCAACATGCAATGTCCGCGATGGCAGCTGGCGGACTGGTGCAGACTGCCGAGCAGTAATTTCAGTAATGTCTGAAGCATAACTGAACATGACAAGGCGCTAGCCTCCAACAAAGGCACCTGAAGCAACCACGACTCCCACGGAGTTTTGAGTGCTCTGAACCATTCTGCTGTCATGCCCAACCAGGATCCAACGCTCCTTGTCTTAGCCCGGCGCGAGCATTGGCAGGTCGCTGAGGAGGCCTCCCTCTGCACCCAAGGCCTTTGCAACCAGGCCAACGAGACCGGTGCCGGCGCCGAGTTCCAGGATGCCTCAACAACACAGAAGAGGGGATTTTTGAAGAGATAAACTGTCATGTAGTGTGCATAGATGCAAGAACTTTTGCATCGATTCTCCTGCTTCGTAGAACTATTGCTTTTGTTTTTGTCGTATTAATATCAATAATCAATACTTATGTATATATATATATATATGTAATCATTATATTATTACCATTGTTGTTATTTTGTTACCATTACCATTTTTCTATTCTGACCATTATTATACTAACTTTCACTCTTCTCAGTTCTACTATTGCTCTTCTCAACATCGCTCATGATGATGATGATGATGACGGTGATGATTTTGGCCATATTATTTCGTGTATAGTATGTACATTGTCAAAATCTACGTATCATTTGTTGACGGGAGTCTCCGTAGCATATACATGGCTTTGCAAGCTCTTTCAGGTGTTCGATCTTGCGGCTTGCATCGAAAGCAACAACAAACACTCAACGACATCCAGGATGCGAGCATTCTGGCAGAGCCAATCGTTCCTGGAAGCAGGAAGTGAGTCTGTGCGGTATCGGATTGCGCCTTTGATTCCAGGAATGTTGCAGCGACTTGGCAGCCGAGGTGCTGGCACAAATACCACGCCAGAAACACCGCCGCGTCCCAAACCACAGCTCCCAGCTCGTCGCTTTGCAAACTTTGGCAGGCACGCACTTTGTCTGGCGGAACGCGAACGCCCCCCGCGTCCGCGGGCACCGGGAAGTTGAAGACGCTGTCCTCGTTCGTCACAGCATCTCTGCTCCAGATGGCCGCCGGCACGGTCTTAGTCTTGGCCAGGCAGGGGGTTGATTTGGAGATCTCGGGATCTGCCAAGCAGAGCTTTTGCCTGGTTCTCAGCGTTTGGACCCAAAGCTGGCTGTAGGGCTGCCAAGCCGACTGCCCCCAGGAGCACCCGACATCTTGGCACTGTCTCTCTGGGCCGGTACCTATGGATTTCATTCAAGGCTCCATGAGGCAGGAGTGTCGAATGCTCCAGATGGCGACATCAACGGCCTCCTGCAGGTAGCTGTGAGTGACAGAGACAAGCGGAGGATGTCAGTTTCAGCTTCTGACCCAGAAACAGACTACAAATGGGTATAGACCGTATGGACTCTGCACTCCAAGCTGCGGTTAGGGAGCCGCACTTGCCGCCAGGTAGGGCCACTCGACGTGCTTCAAAACCAAACAGCTCCTTAACAACAGCAGAAAGCAGGAGGCCAAGCCTCATCTTCGGCGTGTGCCATCGGTTCACTTCGAACGTTGAGGGGCCGGGGGCGTGAAAGTGTCAAGGTGTACCATGTCGCCGAACTTCATGCCGTGTAACTTCAGAACCACTCTACAGCGCTCACCGATGCGCAGCTCAAGTGTCGATACTAAGTTGCATCCCATCCTCTACGGCTCTAAGGTGAGGTCATTCTCACCAGCTCAGCGCAGTTGGTACATGCGTGGTATGTTCCTCAATCGCACGACGTCGCACTGCATGGCCACATGAGCACGAACGACATCATCCACTCAATTCTTTATGTGGTCCTTCAAAGGTCCGTGTCTGCTGTGGACTTCATGAACCATTGCAGTCCGGGGTCCAAAATTTGGAAGAACTCCTCGGTGGCCTGTCGACCGTTGGCGAAAGACAAGTCGCATGAACATACCAAGACTCTAGACATGTTTGGGAGAGGCACCCAAATTTGTCGAGTCTCAAAGTGGTCAGATCAAAACTGAACCAATTTAGAGCAACAGGCACTGATTCGGCTACTCCTGGCAATCGATGGGGCCTCCAGATCGCGCTCACGCTCTGCAAGGAGGAGCTCTGTGAATCGCAGCCGTGAGATGAACCGCAGCAACGGGGTCTGAAGCCTCTCGGAGGGTTCAAACACGTTTTGGCATTTAGTGCTGATTCTTCGCATTGAACTATGGGATCATTCATGGACCGTGCGCAGTGCCCCCAACGTGCCAACATTCAACTGCGCCCGACCTGGCAGCCCAGCTCCGAGGTGCTGGGGTCACATCATGGCCAACGGCATACCAAAGCAGGTCGGCACCCAACAAGACGTCCCATGTCCTGCATCCATCTTCACGAGGTCCCATCTCATGCAGGCGTGCAGTAATCTCGGAAGGCACCTCTCCAATACCCAGTCTGGCGGCTCAGACCAGTCGAGGACCTGCGCGCTTGCGCGCAGGTGAGTTTGGAGCTCGGACAGTTGCTTGAGCCTTCCACTGCCAGCAACAGCCAGAAAGCGCCAGAAGCTGTGCACATTCAGCCGCAAACCGCTCAGAAGAGGCCTTGGCTCGCTTTCAAAGCATGATTGCCGATGGGTATGACGGGCATGCAATGTGAAATCAGCTGTCCGGATTCTAAGAAGCTGCATGAATGGCCTCGAGATCTGTTGAGGTACAGCTGTGGCCTGATTGCAGGTACGCCAGCCGGCACACGACACCGAAAGCAAGGAATGCGGGAAAGGGAAACCTCATCCCAAATCTCACAGGTCTCTCCGGGCCCGCGTCCAAGCGGCCGAGGAGGGCGGCGACAACGCCGAGGAGACCAAGGCCCGCTCCCAGCTCGAGCAGCTCCAAAGGCCGCCTGCAGCTGAGAGCGCAGCGCACGGTCGCGGGATGTCGTGGGCGCATGGGCGCGTGCTGCGACGCTGTGCGCGAAGCTGGGGACAGGCTCCAACATTCAGCCCAGCTGCTCAGATCCCGGAAGGAGCTGCGGGAGTGCAGAAGCGAGGACGATCCCAGGATCCCACACATCCGTACCTTTGCAACGAAGAGCTGTGACTGCTGCTTCGTTCAGGCTCCGCTAGCACTAGCAGGGCCTGTCTGATCGCTCTGGTGAGCTTCGATATCGTCCAACTCCGGGCTCGGGGCTGCGATGGGCAAGCTCAGTGCCGGACACCTAAGCAATGGGGAGTGAACTGGCCGTTGTCAACTGCACACGTCTGCTAAGACATGGCTGTGTCTGCAAAGCCTCCGAGGCGCTCTTCGAGGTTCAAGGTGCTGGCCTCAAACTCGAACACTCCAAAGGCTCTGATGTTTCCGCTCCTTCCGCTTGCATCTTCTTGCAACAGAGGCGGCTTCTTGGAGCTTGTACGGCAGTGGAAACAGGAGTCCATACCTTCCAGTTCCACAACTGCAGAGAAACTGCACGCTTTTGTATCGCTCCGGTGCCAGTATACCCATCCGGCCTGCAGCCGCCTAGGCCCTGCTGGTCCAAGCGCGCATAGGCCTTTTGCACAGCATTGCGCTGTCTCACGAGGAATCTGAGTGCAGGTTCAGCAGAGACTCTTTGGCAATCTCTTTGTTCGAAGAACCGCCCATCCTGTAGAGTCCAGCGCCGCCGTGATGTCGCCACTGCAAAGGCGGCTAGTTTCACCCTGGCAGGGGCTTCATCTCTCAACAATCTCTCTTGCACCAACAGCGAGTTTGAGATCCTGCAGGGCCGCAATGTCACCGATGCCACCGGTTCAGTGCGGCTGAGAATGACGTCGTGGCTGTGCATCGGCTCGGAGTGGAGTGTCCTCCTGCACATGGGTTGCAAGCAGCTGGCTCGTTGCCCCCCGGCACGGTCTGCTAAGAAGCCACAATAACTAAAGCAGTCCTCAGTGTGATTTGAACCTGAAGATTTACGGCCAACATGTCGGAAGATCCAGGCTTTACGGCATTTCAGAGGAAGCTGCAGCCATGCAAGACTCTGCAAACCGCTTGTGTCCACCAAGACTTAAGGCGAAGGCTGGAAGCTGGTCTGTCCATGCCCAGGGCGGGATTCGACCATTTTCCTGTGCCAATTTTGTCTTTCCATACTTTCGAGGGCTGCTCATGAGAACCTGGCCATCCTGGCCTGACGTGCAGCAACTCGCAGTGAGATGCTGTCATCCTCCACATTGTCCACGCGAAGTACAAGGCGCCACAGCATGACATCATGGCGGAAGCCGTTCGGCAACGCCTCAAGATTGCATCGCTTCAACTGGCTTCAATGTGAAGTGCTGATTGTGTGCTCTGTCTAGGTCCCGGTTAGGTTTAAGCCTGGAGCGCCTGCTCCAAACAAAGACGTCTGCATCAGCCAATCGAGAAAGTACGAAGCTCGCGTCAGACGATTCTTCGTCTCAGGTCAACTTTCGTGGTTTCGTTGAAGGTTGAGGTTGGCGTTTTTGCCTTGGCACTTCGGTGTTCCTCCTCTACTGCAAGCTCAAAAGCTTGATATAGCACATTGTGATTCTGCGCAGTGCAAGAGCCGCGCTCGCAAAACTTTCCCTACTTTGCCGAACAGCATCGTAAAGCTTGCACTTTCGCTGCTACAAGTCAAGTAGCATATCTCACCCAAACGACGAGCCCTTCCGCCCTGAAGCATCGTTGTCACATGCAATCTACCTTGACCTCAGTCTTGCCATCCCAGTTGCATGAGGTGTCCTCTTCAGTGAGCTGCGTGGATTGCCCCAATGCCCCTTCGCAGGCAACGGAGATGGCATCACACTCGTTTTGGTTCCAGGACTTGGTTGCCTATGAACACTCTTCACAAGTCTTTAAGGCTTTAAGGTTCCGTGGCTGCAGCAGTGTGTGCCGCCGAATTGTGACGACAAGCGACCGCAGCCAGACTCAAGCTGCTACCATCATGAGTGTGACAGCAGGTCTGCCCGGAAGCTAGAATGCAACAGCTGAAACAGGGAGTGCACGAAAATTCAAAACACTCATAAACACGGGAATTCTTCGTCAATGCACAGCCTCTTCATACTGCATGCGCATGCACACCGTCAAAGCGGGCTGGTGCCTGCATCTCGTGGCCGACCACAGGGTCCTGAAAATTGGTGGATCCAGAGAAGCTGCCCTCCTTCGACCTTCTTCCGTCTCTGACTGGCAGTCCTCCGCGAAGGTCCACGTAGATTTTGGGCACTGCTCACCGCAGTACGCCATGGCACGATGTCTCCGGAAGGCATTCACAGACCTGACTGCAGAGTAAGAATATGCCCAAGTCCACACGGTGATGACTCGCAACGCTGCGGCGCGAGGCATTGGAGCATTCCGGGAGACATGCTTGCCAAAACGCATCTTGGAAAAGGCAAAACACACGAGAAAGCTCCCACTGTCTGCTGCGCCCGGTTGGTTTCTCCGCATAGGAATTGGAGCTTAGATCGGGTGCGAACTTTGCGCGTACCTCTGCTCAAGCAGCCATTGATTCATTGCTCCATGTAGCAGCGGTGTGTATGCCAGAAGAGCCTGACCCATGAAGGCAGCTGGCTCTGGATCTGCATGCCTGCCGGGAACGGGAAGAGCCAGCAAGATCCAGAGCTAGGGACTTGCAAGTCGCAGCTGTAGCACACACTACGGCACTCTACGGGTATAGGAGGATTCCAAGGCAGAGGCTGAGGCCTGCAATGAGCAGAGCGAGGCATTTCGGCGGCTGCCGTGGCAAGGCTAAGGCCGCCCTCCCGGAAGGCGACAAAAAGCGACGGGGACCCAGGCAACGGAGGAAAAGCGAAACACGGAACGCAGCAGCTCAGCAGCTCAGCACTCGCTCGCCTCTCTTTGAAGGGTCTCGACCACCTCGGCAAACTCGGGAGGTCGGAGGTCCTGCGTCGTGGACGTGGTTTTTGGCCAGGCCCGACACCGACTCGCACTTGTTGGTGAGCGCGAAGAGCATAGCCGTTTCGCCACCTTGGAGCGCTTCCAATTCCAATGCCAGCAGGGCGACAGCATAGGTCCCAGATGGTCCCAGCATCGCAGCATAGCACGACCCGGCCAATCGATTCTTCAAGTGGGAGCACTCTGCAACTCCGATTGATTGAAAGGATCTGCAGCTGGATTTTCGTTTCACATCTCAGGCACAGCGTGCGCGGTGCGGCCGGTTCAGCAAACATAGCAGGGTGTTTTGGCGCAAGAGCCGTATGCACGTCGATGGTGGTGGTCTTTCAGAGCCGGGTGCGCATCGTGATTGATCAGGATCCGCAGGTATCTGTGTGACGTTTGAGATCGCCGTTGTGCAACTAGACTGGCAAACGGTGTCAGTCTCCGAAAAGCCGAGGGGAGCACGGTTCGCCGCTAAAGCGGTGTTGGCCCGAGCTGTAAGCAGAGCTTTGACAACTTCTGCGTTGCCCCGCCCCGCAGCCCACCTCAGTATGTCAGGCGAAGAACAACCTCTGTCGCGACTTAGTGCAGCTCGGTAACATCAGGGCTGTGAACCCCCCCAAATCTCGTGCGTTCACGTTCGCGGCATCCTCGCAGAACGGGTGGCAAAGATGTCATCCGAAATTTCAATTGCCGGTCCTCCAAGAGGACTGAAAGAACTGCAACGTCACCGCTTGTGATCGCCTTCCGAACATACGTAGGCGAATTCTACAGGACCAAGAGTAAACGCTAGGGCTCGTTGTCTTGTGCAAAGTGTCTCATAGCACTTCCAACGGCTCCAGCAGGCGCACCGCATGGAGCGGCGTGCGCCCTCGAGGGTTGGCGAAATCGATGTCAGCTTCGCCTTTCTTGCAACTGCTCGGCAGGTCATGGCTCAATGAAGACTGGGCTGGTTCATGCAGGAACCAAAGGCCTTAAACTTGGCCTGGCTTTGAACTTTTTTCAAGTTACCGTTGAATTCTTGACTCTGCATACTTGCTCTTCCCCAGTTGGCACTTCGTCGCGACTTCTGAGCTGCTGTTCATGATACTACGTTGTTCAGTATGCTCATTTTCTGGGTCCCAAACAATGGTGCAGACAAGTGCACCTTCCAGCAGCCTTTGCACTGCGGCGCGGCGGCTGTGGAGAGAAGCGTCAGCCCAGGCAGCCGCATGGCAGAGAGCAAAGAGTGGTGTCTCCCCTTGCAAACGGAGTGGCTCCATGCATCGTCTGCATGCTGCCGTGCAATGTCAAGCAAACGTCGACGCCCCTCCTGCAAGATCGGCTCGATTGACGTCGGCCCGAAATTTTAGCAGGCTGTCAATCAGCTTGATGTTGCACCTCGCTTCGGCTGTTTCGGCCGTGTGTTTCGGCTGGCGTCTGAGGCACCGCTCCGCAGCAGCGAAGAGCGGTGTACGCCGCAGCGCGCCCAGCACAGCGTTGGGGTCGGCCCGGCCGCGGAGCAGCCTTGGCATTGGAAAGAGTACTGAGTACATGATTGAGAGGAGAGTACCGCTTATGAACCTGAACTCCCCCATCCCTCCCACACACTGACACACACCCCACCCCCGCTACGGCAAGCGAAGCCACGCCAGAGCAGACTTCTCATCCAGTCGACCATGCAGATCGCCAGAAGAGTCTGGTGGAGTCTCTTCATGCCTGGAAGCCAGGGTAGATCCAGCTCGGATCTTCGCAACATATTCGGTTCTCCCTGCCGCCAGTGGTAGGTCTATGGGGGCTGCTTTGAAGCATGTCCTGCTCCTGTCCAGATTTCTCCTTCGTAAGGGCTAGCTGAAAACAAAGCTAAGTGGCTCCATCATGGCGAGATTCTGCCCAAGCTCTTTGGAAACAACGAGACCGTGACCTCCGGGGGGCGGGCAACGTCCGATTCCCAACTTTGCGAAGCTGTGCAGAGCTGTGCCTTGCAGAGCTCTCGGCTTCTCGGCGGCCTGTGGCTCCTGCGTTTCCACGTTGGCCGTCAAAACGCAAGGATTCAAAACACAGACCTATTATGGGACAAGTCTTGTTTAGGAGCAACTTGGTGCTTCGTCGGCCAGTTTGTGGCACCAGGCAGAACGGAAACAGAGTAGGTGCACTGCTGGAAAATTGCTTCTCGTGTGATAGATGTGATAGCTAGCATCTGGCTTCTGTCTCACAGTCTATGGTCCAGCATGCTATCTATGTACACAACCTCTCAGAACTTCGTTTTAGACTACATCGCAAATACTGTGCTTCGTGGCGCGCAATCTTCCCCGGAGCACTGTCCTTGCCGTTGCACGTGGCTCACTCTAAGGGTGAAAGCGCCACACCGGCAAATTGCTCGGTGGGAGACATTCCGGCGCTATGACCCCGGACTAATCAAGAGCGAGGCATCGGCATCGTCTCCGGCGTGAGCTTGTGAGTCTTCAAGAAAGCTAGTAGCTGGTCGTGAAAGTACTGGGTCATCTTTGGAGGGCAGCCGGTGGCCAGTAAAGGCATAAACCAGGTCCATTTGCCAGCACCACCCGCGACATACTCGCGCCAGCACCTTTACAAGCCATGGCCAAAACCAACCCGGACAACGGACTTGATTCATCTTGTGAGGATTTTGGGCTAGTTCGACCTAATGCCTCAGGTCACAAGAAGTTGGTGGAAGAAACCCTGTGATTTAGCAAGTGGGAGGCGAGTCACTCATCGTAGCTCATCACCTCCGCAATCTGAGGATTACGGGAAATCAGCGATCCGTAGTACTCCTGAACCACCTCTGATTCGACAGTAGCTCGCAGGCCGGGATCCATGTGCGAGATGAGGAACTGAGCTATTTCCTGTGGCCCAGAGCCCACGCCCACATTCTCCCAATCCAGCAAAATCAACCTTAGGAGTGTGGTGTGGATGTTAGAGTAGAACACTGTAGACCAAGCAGAACATGGGACTTTCGCCCACAATCTAAGCCTAAGCACAAGTTGAACTTATAGCGCATACCGAACGGTAGATGGGCAGGAAACGGTCTTGGCTGCAAGCAGGCCGCCTCGACTCCTGCAGGCCACCTTCAGGATCTGGAGGTGTCAGTAGCATGCAGTTTGCAGGGTGGAAATCTCCATGAACGAGGCTCCATGGTGCTTTCTCCATCCAAGCCAAAAACGAGGGAAATCCGCCGTTCTCGGCTTTGGCCCGTCCGATGGCAGCATCAATGCACTCTCGCAGAAACGGGTCCCAAAGAACGCCGGAATCGGCAAAGTCCAAGGACTCCCATGCGGCTCGGCTCTGCCCCTGGTACGCTTCCCAGAGCTCCTGCCCCTCCCCTGAAATCCATCTGGATCCCCGAAGCCAGGAAAGCCCGTCCTTAGCCAGCTCAGCGTCCCGGAAAAAGGAAGCGTGCACGTCCGCTGCTGCTCTGGCAGCGACCTTCGCCACGTCGAGCGCCGAGATCTTGGCAGACAAACCCCTGGTTTTCTGCAGAAGGTCCTTGTTCCAGTTGTGAGGAGACACTGGCCCGAAGAAGTAGCCGCTCTGGATCGCATCACCCAGATCTTCCATAATGATGGTTTTCTCTCCTGTGGACATGTCGCCCTCAGCGTGCCAAACTTTCGGCAGTACCGAGCGAAAGATCTCGTTGGATGCGAAGGCCTCATGGTTCCGGCTCGTTCACACTAGCTCATTGTCGTGAATAACCACAAATTCAGAAGTCTTGCTTTTGCAAAACAGCGCGCCTTGTAAAAGAGTGCCTCCCTCGCCAGCCCGAGCTGTTTGCTCATGTCGCGCTTGTCAGCATCATGCCGCTTGTGCACCAAGCTAGCCTTGCCACCATCCTTGTAGGTTACAAGGAGGCGGGTCATCGGGCAGTTGAGACCCCCCGTGCCACTCATGTCCTCACAAGCAACGTTGCTGACATCGTCCCTGTCCAGAATCTCTGCAAGCCACGCTGCAGATACCCCTTCCATGCGTGGCGACGTTCGGACGGCTACCTACGACTCAGTTGCGATCGCAAGCTCAGTGTGCTCAGTAATCTGGCCTGCTGCCTTGCTGATGCACATCAGAACATTAATAGCGCTGTGTGCGGCATGGTCTGTCCCACCCATGGATCCGAGTTACAAAACGCTTGCACAAATGAGCCGTCCTGCGTCGGACATGTGTATGTCGCTGGAATTTTAAAGAGGTACGTGTGGGGGTTAAGAGTTACCTAAGCCCAACGACATCAAGCACACTCTTCGCTAGCTTCTGAGCCATGCACGGGCTTCTGCTCCGCAGCCTCCAATCGCGCTTCCTGGGGCACACGCGCACATGTATGTGTATGTAAAACTGTATGTCTGTAGGCATGTACGCATGTATGTATGAATGTACATGTATCTATTCCCGAGACATTGAGCATTCGTCCTTCCAGTTGTGTGCAATCTCGTTCCACTTAGGGAGGACCCCGGAAAGCGGTCAATACAAGGCTCTGATGCTTCACGATGATACTTACTATGCCGTTGATGGTGGCGCTTCGGTGCAAAAAAACGAGTATGTTTTTATACTTGTGGCTGCCGCTTGTGAATGAGCGCCCATCACCCAAACTACTCGCTCGAGTGACCTGACTCAGCAGCACAGTGCGCACATCGAAGCTTCCTTTGGGTTTGGCAAGACTTCGGTGCCTGTGGCTGCAAGAAGTCGACTGTCTGCGGAGACAAGCCTGGAAGTCTCTGGAGACATAACGGTGCAAAGTCTCCGTCTAGCTCCGCGGACTTCGAGGTTCGGGCCGGCTGGAGGCAGATCATCAAAGTCGAAGAAGCTCCGCGCTGAGGCGGCCGACCTGTGTCTGCATCTGGTCCACTTGCCTTCTCTTAAATGTTCTGAGTGGTCAGTCGTTTCTGCATGCTACAAACGGTTGTGGTGCTGTCCCGCCATTCCGTGCGAGAGCTGAGGCTCGGGCGCCTCTGCCTCTGCTCGCATGCATGAGTCATGAAAGCGCAAGATCCTGGGATTGGGGACGGGGAAAGGGAGCTTCGCTGCTGGGTCCTTCGCGACGTTTCTCCTGTTCGATTCTCACTGCAGCCATAGCTGCTCCTGGAGGGTCGCTGCATCCGGACTTGGTCCGCTTGGTCCTGGGGCCCGCTGCTCCTTTGGGAATCCGCCCGGACGGGGCTGAGGGAGATTGCCATGCAAGGCCACATGAGCCATGCACAGGCCGTCACATTACCTTGTGGATCCCTGTGGGATGCTTCGATCTACGACAATGTTTCTAGAGTCTAGAGTTTAATCGAGTCTGTCTGATGTGCCGCTGTGCTGAGCTCATTGCTGCACATGCTTCCATGTTAGAATGCGTTGCAGGATTAGCCGCGACTTCGCAGGCTGGACATGAGCGTGTGTGAGCCCCGAGGCGTCAGACGGCGGCTCAAACTTGACGGATCGTATACAGATGTGAAAGCGGTTTCAACAGAGGTGCTGTCGAAGAGAACAAAGATACATAAACACAGCAGTCATGAACTCGATGTGGCAGTAATGAGTACAGGCCTTTGTCGTCTTTCCCTGCACATGGTTGCCGCAACAAATACAATCCCGGTGGTTTGTGACAATGCGTTCACGAGCCCGCGAGTCTTCGGCGTCGGGCTGGTGATCTCCAGCTGCCGCTAGAGCACTTAAAAAGCCATTTCAGTGGATTATGCTGCAGAGGCACACACATGTCAGAACTCAGAGACTTATGCTGCGTCCATCGCTTTACTGTCGCCAAAGATTGGCTCCACAGCATGAGGCTGACTCCCTCCGAAACCCCACTGCATGCCTCTCGGTCCCGTTTCAATGTTCCATGCAGGGACTTAGATTCCTGCAAGCATCTAAGCTTGCAGTTGGACAATCGCGATGGTGAGTTGAGATTGTACATGCTTCCTTGAGTCGGTCTTCCTTCGAGAGTTTGTGCTTGCCCTGCTGGCCTCAGCCCGGAACTGGCAAGCTGTCGCCGAGGCCCAGGGCTTCGCAGGAGCGTCCGGTCTTTTTCCACACAACCTCACACAGCTCCGGATGTCAAGCCTTGAAACTCGTATCCACATCTGACACTTTCACATGCTCACAGGCTGGACAATTTGCAGCTTTGTGACAAAGCATGTGTTGACTAGCGCGACTGGTCGCATGGCAAACTGTCCAGAAACAAAAAGGTCGCAAAGCTTGGAAGATGACGCTTACCAAAGGCTCTCCGAGATGAGAATGTGTTGCATGGTCTTCCATCATAATCATCCTTCGATCTTCCAGCTTTGTGCTTGCCCCTGCTAGGCTACATCGGGGTTTCGGAATCGCTAGACAAGTGGATGGTCGCCGGGGAAGCGATGGGGAACAGTCGGTCCCTGACAAGGGAGCTCCGCAGGCTGATGGACCTCAAGCATCCTCACTGGCCCAGCCAGGGTGGTGCTGTCCATCCGGCTTTGAGTTCCACCAATAGCTTGCGACTCTTTAGATAAAGCATCAGAAAACTGCACCAGTCCTGGCATCTCCAGCTGGGACTAAGCAAACGGTCACGGAAGTGCAAAGGGTCAGTTTTTGCAGATCCTTTCATCTGATTGAGAATGAGGCTCTGCAACCGAGGAACTTATGCCAAGCATGCTTGAGGGTTAGGTTCGGTTAAATGTTGTACGAGATCTCCTCGGTCTCTTGAAATCCACGAGCAAGAGGGGAAGATCTCAACTTACCGAATCCTAAACGGGAGACTTTGGAGAGCAGCTCGGTCTCACCCTCCAGCTCAAAGCGCAGTGTTCCAACAAGCCCACGGCACGCGGGATGCACAGAACGAAGCTCTACGCAGTTTCAAAACAGAGTAGCTTCATGCTGCTGCTTGGTACCTTCTCGGTAGAACGCAGCTTTCCAAGGGTGCTTGAACAGCCAAGGTAGGTCAGGCCAAGCCTAACTACCAGTCATCTTTCTGAATGAGCTTCCCCAACCTTGCCCAATGAAGCATCTGAAATCAAACATCTCCGGCAAAAGTCGCCCTTTGTGGTTGACTTCGGGGAGAGGGGCGGGTGCGTGCGCAGGTTTGACAGCCCTATGTCATAGTTGGTGCACAGAGGATGTCAGATAGTTCGCCGTGAAGAGCGGTGCGAAACGTCGAAGTATATGGGTTGCAAGACGAACTGCGCACACAGGAAAGGATGTTCCGGCAGCTTTTCTGGCAAGGTGGCCGCGCTTCCCCCCTGCCGGCTGCGAAAGCGCACTGTACAAGCCTGAGGTGGCCTACGCAGGCAGTGCATAGCAACTCGGATGCTTGGACTCCTCCTGTGTTCCATGGAGGCAATGACAATGCACGAAGCAACTAGCTCATCTTGCTGTTTGCCAGCCCTCCGGCAGGAGGAAAGCCCTGCTGCCACGGGTGTGGGTCATGGAGGTTTCGAATGCCTAGGGCCTAGATTTCGGCAAGTTGGTATAACAAGTTTGGGATATGCGCCGTCATATCCAAGCAAGATGCACCTGACATTTCTAAACCATCTCAATATCTGCTAAATTTCTCGTGCCATAGTATTTTAGATCTCAGTTCTGACCATTACAAGTAAGAATCTTAACTGGCACTGCCAGACAGTGATGTGGCCTCCGTTTCGAACATGGAGTATCCACTCTAAACAGCGTGCGAGGCGGAGGACAGGCTTTTTGAGCGAAAGCATGCCAAGCATGCGTGTAACATGCATTCAGGCCTCAAATCAAACCCGATCCGCAGTTGTTGCGAACACTCACTGAGGGAAGGGCGCAGACGTCGCAAGGAGACTTGTTCTTTATGTGTGATGTGTGAGGCTATAAAATACATCTCCAGAATACCACGTGTGGGACTGGCAGGGAGAAGCCAACCTGGATAGTGCTGCCCCAACACACTGTCAGCCTGCGCCACTTGCTGGCAGAACCTTTGGCCAAGCCCCTTCAATCCGCTTCTCATATCTTGACGTCTAACTCTTAGGGCCCTACATCTCCTGAGCACCATTAGCCATTCACTCATTTGTGGGGGCATTCCCGGAGGATCTGCAGTGCAGCCATTTCACCTCGCCCCAGGATGCTATGCTTCTCATTGCAACGAATTTCTGCTCACGTCTCTCGTGGCCGGTGGTGGCGGTGATAGGACCTTGCAAAGAATCGTGGAAAATGTTGATTGAGCATTGTTCGTCACAGGAGAACGTTGTGTGCTGCAGCAGCGCACCGTTTCCTGTACCACCACTCGCAGTGGAGGTCCACCGGGGTAGATTTGAGAGCCCACTTGCCGGACGAGTCCTGCGAGTGGTTGCGAGAGGAATCGTCGGGCACCGTATTCTGCTTGATGACCCCACGCCTGGATTCCCAGCCAGTGGTACAAGGACCTTGCTGGCAACGAGGAGCCTCAGCGTCAAGTGAGCGAATTGTTTGGGAAAGTCCATAATTACGGACACCGAGCCTTGCAAGTGACTTCAAGTTTCGGCCAGAATTGGTGTGGCTGCTGCGGAAGACAACCTTTTTGTCAACTACAAAGGAGGCTTGGTGTTTACGTGCTCTGCTTGCCGAGGTGCTTTGCGACCTCTGCCGCCTGCCGCAGCTGCGCCCGCGTTCTGTCCTGGAGCCATGCGTGAACGCTTTAGAAATGAGTGGCAGCCGAAGAGTAGCAGGGCTAGCAATAACAACAGAATGATCGCGACAATGACGACACTCATAAGGGTTGTAATGGCCGACGTCATCATGAGCACAACTGCTCTCAAAATGGGACTAGTGCTCAACGAATGCGTGGTACTCTTGCCAAAGCTGCTGCTGTGTCTCGTGCTATTGCTCTTGATTCCCTACGACGACGACGACTACTACTACCACTGCTAGGGCTACTACCACTACTCCTAGTACTAGTCCTGGTACTTGTGCTGGCAGTACAACTAGTAGTACTAGTAGTAGTCGTACTAGTGGTAGCAGCAGCAGCAGCAGGAGTAGTAGTAGTAGTAGTAGTAGGAGAAGTAGCAGTAGCAGCAGCAGCAGCAGGAGCAGTAGCAGTAGCAGTAGCAGTAGTAGCGATGATGGTAGTGGTAGTGGTTGTGGTGGTAGTAGTAGCAGTCGTGTTTCTACTACTACATGTAAGCTACTACTGCTGCTGCTGCTCACTAGTATCACTAATCGTACTGGCGCAAATACTATGACGACGACGGCTTCGACGACAATTGCTGCGATCACGACGACGACTACCACTGCTCCTACTGCTGCTCTCACCGCAGGCATGGAAACTCACAGTCGGAGCTGCAGGTGTAGTAGGTTGTTTCTTCGCAGGGGCGGTGGCAGCAACTGACATTGAGGAACGTTGCTGAACACAACGGGGCCATGGCCTCGGAGAGATTTTCCGAATCAAGGAAGTCCGCCTTGCGGGGCCGTGTTGTATGTATGTACGCACGAGTATCAGTATAAATGTAAAAGTTTATCTTGTTTGCACTGTTTGCTTGCAACATGCTCTTGCTGGTTCTGGTCGTAATTGTAGCTGTGAGTGCAATCTGGAATGCTGGGCAGGCGCTGGGCCCAGTGGGCGATGTACACGCCGTAGCAGGAGGCTAGCACATCGCCTCAGTTGTCGACCGTCTGCAAGCATGTTCTTGGGGGCGTGGCCCATTCATGCCCATTGATGACGCAATGAAGCTTTGGCTTCAACTATTCCTGAACTGCAGCAGTGGCTCTGTTCATCAAGACCAGCGAGCTCAATGTTCCTCGGGCAATGAGGCGGCTCAAGGAACCCTTCCGTCGACCAGCAGGCTTTCGTTTGCGAGGACTCACAGCATTCTGTCTTCTTGTGCCCCCTCTCACAATGTTTCCGGCAAGATCTCATCAGTCGTATCTGCAGCATGCAAGCTTTAACTATTGGCATAACATGTTGCCTCTGCCTGACACCACCTTTAGCTGTAGCTGTTTAGTCGTTCTCAGGCCAAGTTACACTACCTTTGTGTCCGCCAATGACTCGTGCAATGGGGATCGGGAGCAAAGCAGCAGCGTTACACGATGAGTCTTGCGCAGCACTTCGGCCAGCAGACCTGCAGCAGCTTGACTTGCGGGCACTTCCGGGGCAGAAGCCTTTGTGCTGGTATGCCTATCGTTTGCAAGTTTCTGTCAGTCGGTGGCTAGATTGGCCCGTCAACGAGTACCAAATGCTCAGTCTTCGCATGAAGCTATGAGCGCACTCGTGATCAGCCTCGCAAAGAGTTGCTTTGTTCCAGAGCGTGGCATTCGTCGTCCAGCACCAGGAGGATTGGCGCATGAGATCTGAACCTTACGCCCAGTTTGGAAAGTCAATGCAAACTGCTCTAAAATCTGCAGCATCGGAGGAGCCATGATTTAAACAGCAGTCTTTTAACCCCACCTGTCAGACCATTGACAGGCTGGATTGGCTGCGTTGATCTGCCAAGGCGCCGCTCTAGCTGTTGGAGCTGCCAAACAACGCAGCGGCTGTTACCTTCCGGCGCTTCTGCCACCGAGCATGGTCCAGCCCTGGCGGCATGCAAGCTCTGTACGTTGCAAAGAACGTGAATCCTGTCCCTTCTGACGGTGATTGCGATACCATGTGCATGTTAACTTCGTGCCTGGCCATGAAAAAGTCGACGCACTCCTGGTCAATACACAGGAGTGGTATTTGACACGTTTCGCAGTGCCGGAAGCATGGAGGAGCTGGATACGCAAGTTTTCAATCCAGTTACCTCTGGCCATCTTGAACGTCCATAGAGGTCCGTTCTTGTGTACATCAACAAGAGCTAGGCGAAAGCAAAGCCCAAGGTTGATTTGACTCGAGAAACGGCGATCTGCTCGCGTAGCAGATCAGAGTGCGCATGCTGGATGTGACGTTTGCTCAATCCTGTTCACTTACAAAATTTGGGTTTGACTTAAAACACAGGCACGTATACCTGCAATTAGATAACGTCGTCCTTGCCACCACAAGTCCCATCAGGAGTGGTGAAAGTAGTGCCGCACATCTAATTACATCTCATACGCTCTCCCGATGCTTCGTTCTCCGGGGAGCAACGCAGATGGCAAGTCTCCTTGACAGTCTTGACAGCTCTGCTCTTCTGATCCAGTTGGACGTGGAGCACGTTGCTTGAAAACAACCTGAAAAGCGGCTCTTGCAGAAACTGATCGCACAAGAAAGACATGCGTACACATCGAGGCCTGCCCGGACTTGCAGCAAATCGAGCGATTTCCACACCCAGTGCGGTCTTCCCGATGCCCTGTCACGTGTCAAAGCAGTGAAATACACTCCAAGCGGCCGAAACCAGGAAGACACGGGCCATCTGACCATCTGCGCATATCTCTGCGCCCTTCAACATGCAACATCGTGCTTGAACTCTCCTTGCGCCTCCGGGCCATGTAGAGCACAGGCTCGACGGTTACGAAGAAGCATCAAGACCTGAGGCATGTGCGGGGGGCTTCGGCAAGCCATGCAAAGCCCTCCGTGGTGCCGTTCCTGCTGCATGACCGGTGGACGAAAGAAGTCTTCCACCTGGGGCGGGAGGAACGTCAGCTTGTCCTGGACTGGAGCCATGGAAGTCACGGCAACTGCACCGCTGTGCCTATGACTAATGAGGATCTATGAGATATCGGTATGTATCGGCTTGCAGGCTTACGCCGTCCTGGAAGCTGCATGCCTCCTGGCGACAAGAGAAGGGCATCCTATGGCATCCTTTTGTCGCTTCTCTGGAACGGTCTGAGTCGTGTGAAAGCTCCTGAAAGCCCTCGATATCGGTGTCGCGTTGGCTGAGAACCGACGACGGCCTCAGGGTGGATGCCCGCACTTCCCCCTGTCCTCTCAGCAAAAGGAAGACGGTGCCGCGACGTCAAACCTCGCCAATTACTGATCCCTGATCGCGGAGCCTACCTCTTCCGAGACCTATTGAAGCTCAAGCCGTGTCTTTATGTCCCGAAGTCTTCGCCTGCTCTCCGTTATCTTTGCATACCCTCGCGAGCTGAACCTATTGTCTGGTTTGCAGGCCTCTCTAGACACTCCATGAGCTGCCACGACCCATCGCCCTCCATGCCAGTGCAGGGACAGTCGCCGCCTTCCGCCGTTGATTCGATTGTTACTGAATGCAGGACGCACTTATCAGCACTTCTGGCGGTCATGTCGGGACACTTCACGAAGATTGGCGAGTGTTGAAGGGAATGCTTGGAATGTGGAAGCCGCGTCAAGTTCAGTTGCCTTCCAGTCTGTCATGGTTCGTGAGCAGGAGGAAGGCATTCGACTGATCTGCCACCTGGTTCGAGCTGGCTTCGACTTTGGGAATTCAGCCCCACTATTGAAGAGCGGCCTCTGGGTGTGAACTGGCGAGCAGCGCCTCTTTCGTGTGTTCGAAAGCTGATGCAATCGACCTTGGTGGTGCCCATCTCTCAGATGTCCTCCCACTCAACTAGCCCGACCAGGTGACAGTGAGCCTGTGTACCGGTACAACTGCCTTTGCGCTGCACTCCCGCTGAATCCGAGACGTCAAATGCTGACGGAGCGACTTCCCAACAAAAAGGGCACCGTAGAAGCGCTCAGTGAAAGCTCGCGCAGTGGCATCGAGAACTGTCCTGCAACGATCGTGCTAAATGCTTGCTAGCCTATTTGCGGACAACTTGACAAACTCTGCAGAACAAGGATGTGGCTCGAAATGGCTTGATGCACAAATCAGTAGTTGCCGTAAATAAACTGTAGACTGCAGCTGCAGACTGAGACTTTGGGATATTCGGATTCTACAGCACCACAACCTCAACAGAAAGACGGCATAAGCTGACTTACCCAGGCCCACTTCGCAGGGGACTCTTAAAACTCGCAGCTTCGGCTTGTGGCTAACGCTAACACGAAGGCAGTTTACCGTAGCACGGTATGGCTTACAGCAGCCCGAGAGCTTGGTGACAGCAACTCCCCTGTGACCACCAGCACAGCTACGAGTTACGAGTTACCACGAGTGCAGCTGAATTGCTGTTATCGTACTGTGCTCAAGAAGTCCTGTTTGTCGCAATGACGTGCTGACAGCCGCAGTCGATAAAGACCTTAGTCGGGAGAACCTCGACAAAATTCAAACAAGAATCTTGAAGTCATCCGAGCAGCTTGTGCAAGTTTCTTTGAGCTGCAGGAACTCAGGAAGACCAGAGAAACGCCACGCAGGCCACGTCCCCCCACGTTCAAGATCTTCCTGAGCTTCTCCTTGGTGATGATTCAAATCGGAAATGACGGTGCGCTTTCAGGCGCAACGCAGGAAACCCAATGCCTCGAACAAGCGGGAGGGAGGCGCAGAAAATCGAAAGGGGAGTCCGGAAATTGCCAGAGACGAAGCGAGCGACTGTTCGGAATATGTTTGAAAACAGTGTGTCTGCTTCCCTGAATTTGCAAGCCGTGTCGCATGGCTACAGCTATGGACTTCTCCTGTTCCCTTCGTGCTCTCCAGAATGAGACCACCAGCCTGAAGCAGCGGAGCATGTCGAGCGAAGGACCGAAGGAACAACGCCAACTTCGGCCGCTCGTCCTCGTCGCCATGGGCTGCTAAATGTAGGATGAGGCCGCTCCTGCCAGAGGGATCACCAATAGCACACTGCGTAGAGCCGAGAAGCCGTGAAGCCTTCTGTGGCTTCGAATGGTGCCCTTAGCTGCCTCCGGTTGAGAGCTTTCGTCGCTGTGTAACAGTGTCCCTTTCAGGATCCGACCCGCATGAAAGACTCGATCTTGAAAACCCTGCCTTTGCGCGTGCGACAGCGTCAGCAGCTTAGTCAACGAGGAAGAGGAAGCCGTGCCAACATTGAGTCGCACCTTCTCCCAGGACAGTACCAAGCAGGTGCGTGCGACTATAGCAGACACGAAAGTGCAAACTGCGGACGCTTCAATATCAGTGACGACATGACACTATTGTACGATTGGGGCGATGCTCGCTTGCTTGGGAAGTGCCTTTTCCGCCTTATGTCCTTTCTCACTGCTGGCGATTCAGTGTGGACTAATGAATTCAAAGCGGATCAGCCGTGATCAGCATGAGAATAACACGGCTGATGTGGCCCCGAAGGTGCCAGTCCGTGCTTTTGCTTATGCTATCGCGCTTGAACTGTCAGAGTTGGGTTGAACTTAAGCAACCTGTACCTTCCAAGCTTTTGACCAGCGGGGAACAAGGAAGAACGGGCCTGCCCGGTCTGCAGTCTTCCAGAATCCCTCGCGCTGCACACAATGCGGTCAATCTCCGACTCAAAGTCTATCGGCAAGTAATTTGCCAAAGGCCTGCAGCTCGCTTCGGGCGGGCAAGTCTCAGCAATGCGCAACACTCCTTCAACGTTCTCAGGCGCGAGCGAAGCGTAGAGGACGAAGAGGACACACAAGCCGGGGTCCGTCGAGGCCTCACCAGCAAGTAGCTCACTCCACTATTCTCCCATATTAATTTATACTCCATCTTGCAATTGCAGCCGTGATGCAAAGCGATTCCGGCTCTTGCCAACCATGAAGGTCCGCAAAGATCTATCTGTGTACTCGTCCGACCACATGACGGGGCTTCTCGCACACTGATGAGGACCTTGTGATGATTGTTGCACAGCTGGACAGCCGCCGGGTGATGAAAGAGCCACAGCTATTCAATTCCAGCACTTTGAGCTTTCAGTGAGCATGCTCTTTGTTACAAGCACCGGAATTCACAAAAGTCCTTCTAACCCACAAAGCAACACCTGCCAGGACACTTGGACTTGGACCGTTTCGATGGGCAGGCGTACCCCGATTGCTGCTTTGGTGTGGAGTGCCCACTCCAGGCGTGCCGACTTGATTCGCTGGCGATGGAAACCTTGGCTCAGAAATCCGGCTCGGCAGCTCGTGATGCTGGACAAACGCAATCGCCATGTCATGGGAAGTTTATGCCAGAATCATCTCGTTAAGCACGGTCGGGTGCGTGTATCCCTGAAGCAGGTCAGAATGCTGCCGGGCAACATGCTCATATAAAGCGAGTTGGGACTTACGGTGGATGTCTCAGAGCCCGCGCGGTCAAAGCCTTAAATTGCAGGAACGGCTGCAGCAGCTAAGATGGAAGAAGAGCACGGCTTTAAGTTCACGTGTCAGTTTCCAACCATCGGAACATCGAAATAAAAGGTTTCGACACTTCAGGCCGGCGGTATAGCCCAGGGCACTTTCTGCGCAGGCTTCCAAACCGTTCGTTTGGACATCGTCTCGCAATCTTTCTAGACGTTATTATGGGTACGTCCTTGCTGAAACGATCCGGTAACTTCTGGTGATACTTCATTTACGGCTCAAGGTGCTGTGCATCCTCGTTCTTGCCGGGGTCCATGGGGAATGCGGTGTCGCGCTGCGGCTGATGGGTGGCAATGAGAGGGGCGTCGAAGTCGACGGAGTGGACAACGCCCGGTTCCTGAATAGCAAGCTCCCCTGCCGAGTTGCCAGTCCAACAACCAGTGTTCCCTGCTGAGACTGCCGCGTACTCTGCCCAGACTGATTTGATCGGGCACGCGACCCGCATCGACTTCTCGAGGGGCTCTGCAGCCGGAGGTCCATCAGGTGGAAGTCGTCCCTGGTACAGAAATCGTTCTGCAGTTCTCAAAAGTCACTCCCTCTGCAGGTGCCTCTCGTGAGATTCGGCGTTTTGAAGGATGGGGGGAAGCCAACCGCTTGGCCGTGATGCCTCCACGGCTTCAAAATGCTCAAGTAAAATGGGAAAGGCTCTAGGCTCTAATCCGCAGTAATAACAATAATTATCATCATCATCATTATTACTATCAGTACTTTTATTACAAGTATTAAGCACCTCCGAGGGATCGCACTCCGGGCTGCGCTTCCCCGAGATGGCGCGCCACAGGCTTGTCATCCTACGAAGACCCCGAGGCCGAGGGCTCTGGAGCTTAAGCTTTGCAGCTTGGAAACACACTAAGACTAGGGCCTAGGATGGCCTAGGGATGACTTGGCCGGGGGATCTTGGGCCCTTTGGGGACATAGCCATAACACACAGGACAGGGCGTTTGGATAAGTGTGGGGGAGACCTTGCCTTAGCTCCCCCATGTCACAAAAGACTCGCGTGCCATGTAACAACTACAAGTCTCGAGCCCGGCAGCAGGAACATGCATCCATCTTGGCCACGTGGCTGTTTCAAACACATCGCGTGCTTTTATGTGCTTTTGCAAGTGATTGAAAAACCCCCGCCACCCGTCGGGCAGCTGCAGCTGCAGAATGGAACTTCCGGTGTGCACCGGAGGATCACAAGCCGTTTCGCTCGATGTTGGGCGGGATGAATCTATAGACGTTTCATTGGTACGGGCCGCCTGGCACGCAGCCGTAGTCTGGGTGCCAAACACGTTACATGCACAACGCCCTGTCCGAGAGTGCACGCGCGAAGCTACGCAAGTCGATGTAAGTCGCGATGCGCAGCATACCTAAACACCGGAGTGCCCCATCTGTGAGCCACAAGCTTCTGAGGCCTCTGAACTGACTTGGGGCTTGGCTGCAGCAGGTACGAATCACATGGCTAAGCGGGTCCTAGACCTGAACCCCCATAGTACGACCAACAGGGGGCGGCAACTGGCTCAAGTGCGCAGGAGGTAGCGAACGGAGGAGGAAAAACTTATGGATTTATCCGCAGCCTCCAACCTGTGATCAGAATGTCTGGATAGAGCCAACTGGACTCAAGGCTTGATCAAATGCTGCTATAGTATTATGCCATTGTGTTTTAGTTTTGTGAGTCCACCGGCTATCGACCACGTCATCTATGTGCAACGCAGGCAGGAACACGGCGGAATCGTGTTCCGTTCTTGCTCGGCCACATCTCTGATTGGAGAACGTAGAGATGGGCCGTTGTTGCACTGGTTTATGACAAACTCTTGGTAACAGGGTTGCGCACACAATCACAAACATGAACCTGACATCGGTAAAGTATTGAAATGGATTTGTATGGATTTGTCACACAAGACAAAACAGGTGCTGAACTGGCAGTCTTTTGCCGTGCGAAGCTTCAACTCTCGAGAACCGGAAGTTGCATCTCTGCCTCTCTGCGAAATCGTGCCCATGAGCACATCATGTTTCACGAATCGTAAACTTATCGAGTCTCTTTTTTTCGGGGCCACCCTTTTCGCAACGCGCTTGCAGGCTCCACTTGGCCTGGCCACATCGGGTCGGAAGAAACTCAGCTGCGGCCTATCAGAACTGCCGAAGGATTTACCGGTCCAAGTTTCCCGCAGGCAGCTGGCTAGGAGGCCCTGTTGATCGCCTGCACCAGGAGCCATGCCTAACTGAACGTGCTGTGTCGTTGGGCACCTTGCAATGAACATGTGCCTGAAGTCACGGTTTTTCAACTCCTCTCGCCGCACAAATTACCATGAGAAGGAATGGCATGACGAAGTTGCAGTCCAGAGCCGTCGTTTTGCTACCCGAGCACAATTATACAGTTACATGAGCATATTTACAGATATTTTTCTTAGACAGAGAGCTGTTGCAGCAATTTCGAAGCTGAAGACTTTGGGTCGTGGCTGCTATCGGCCACACATCAAAGACTAAAGTCACTGCAGCATAAAATCGGCACAGCAGCAATATCATGACGACTTGGACGAGTAAGAATCTGGGAGTCTACAAGCATGGCATGGATGCATTGCACATGCCGGGAACACATGAGCACATCGCGATCCGAACAAAGCTAATCTGACTTGTTATGATCTTGAACAGTGCAAGGTGCTCGAGACGATGTGCATGGAGAAATGTTGCTCTGTTCCGGGACGAAAGCCTTCTTGGTAGCCTTCTTTCGCACCTCTCTGCCACAGTTTTGTTGCCTCTAACGTCAAGCTATCCGTCATGTGGAAGACTGCGCTGCGGTGCTGCGGGGGGAGGTTGCCCCAGCTTCTCAACCCTGGCCACATCTAATGGTGAGGCAGAGAGGCGATGTCTCCTACAAGCAGACATACCAACGTCCAGGGGTTCATGGCATCTCCTCAGAAAGTCTCTACACTATGCAGACTATGCATGCGCTCTTCCGTGGGGAGTTGCCGACTTTGCTACAGTGCTCATTTGTGCAAAGCTATCTGAGTCTGCACTTTGAAGCATGCGAAGTAGTGGCTGACTAAAACTTGCGCCCGTCAGTCGCAACCAGGGCATCCAAGCGTACTGAAAACACGCGAATGCCAAACTCATACTCCTAAACCTAAATCTTTGGACGACTCAGATGACCTCACACTTGTTGGTTAAGCAATCCGAGTTGCATGGTGCCAATAATTTGGGAAGGGAAGCACTACAATGTGTCTCAGCCTCCTTCGCTACGTCGGCACCACGCCGAAACTCGGTGCTGTGGACTTGTGACGTGTTGCAGAATCGGTGACCCGCAAGAACTTTTTGGAGTTCCGTGAACAAGCAGCTCGCTCCAGCTCACAGCATTACCAAGGACCTACCTCGTCCTTGGACTGCAAGGGCTGGGCTAGCAGCGCTTCTTGCAATTTCCGTATTTTGCAGTCGGCGTGAGCGCCCGAAAACGGTGTCCGCTTCTTTCTGCGCCCTGCGCAGCCGAATTGCGTTCTGGTGGCCTGTAAATCCGCTCTTGCACGATGGTTTCAGACACGCACATGTCACTTAGATGTCTTACAGTCAGTGGCGTCTGTTCTCCAAGCACGAACTGCAAGGTGAAGGTCGAGCCGTCAGAAACCATCTGAAGAGAGCAGTCCCCACGTTTTTTTGGGGTGAACTACGATCCCGATAAAGGCCTGCCAGATTCGAGAGATTCTTATGGAAACTCGACACGCTGCACTGGGGGATTTCCACACTAGCTTCAGGGCTTCTGCAAGGAGTTCGGGCAACTGAGTAGCAGTTCCCAAACCGGCCATGTTGAGCCATGCTCTGGGAGTTTCAAAAGTTAGGACAGATTAGAGACCCGAGTAAGAGGATCCAAATTGTACCCGACAGAGGGACCCCTCATTTCCTAAGCCCCCGAAGCTTGCGATGCCAACTCGTGAAGTGACACGCCCACCAGAACTAAAGCTGCTTTGGAATGCCCTTCATTGTACACTACGTGCTTGCTGCCATTGCCATACATCTTGCAGAAGCCCATCTACCAGACCAAGATGCAGCACTTCTCGTTTCAGCTACATCTGCGGCCTTGGCCGCATGCTCAGCATTGCCACGATACGAGTTTGTCGCTTTACTTGCTCCCCAAACCAGGTCGGAGCACCTCTGCACACATTTTCCTGAAACACCCGCCTGCAAAAAAAACATTGGAGCAAATGAAGCGCTTCCATAGCTCGCGTAGCAGGTCCAACCCTTGCCTCTTGGCAAACGAGGGTTGCGAGCTTTCAAAGATGCTGGTGCGAATTGGCCGAAGTGAGTGAGTCCATGGAGAATGGATGCTGATGGCGGCCTTCGGATATCTCGAATAATCTGGCCTAGTTTGGCTTTCATCTCAAGTTTTCTACCCTTCCAATGCCATGGACCGTTTGCAAAGAGGTGAAAGCCCGGCAGCGCGGACTTCCCGACTGGCTCCAGACTTCTTGAGCGGGGTGAAACAACTCTCCAAAGCCTTCTGTAGAGGCAACTTCTCTACCATGGGCCCGCATGCGAAGTGCACAGCTCCACTGTGACTTGCTCTCTCCTCATCTCGAATCGCCGGAATTCCTTGGCAAGCAAAGGGTCAGCCACTAGACTCCCTGCACTCTGCAGGCAAATGAAGCATGAAACCCTCGAAACCCCATGCGTGGATAAGTGCTGATACCAAGCATACAATTCCTCGGAACTAGGAAACCGGGTGCACTGTAGCGATGATCGTTTCGAAGTACAGGAGATAAGAGGAACCTCGTCTCTCCAGGAAAGGAATTCCAGAGCAGAGGTCCAATACTTGATACCGGCTTCTGTATTGGCTGTGGTGCCTCCCTACCTATGTGTGGTGCCTCGCTGTGTCCGCTTTTCTCCGCTTCTGCTGGCGGTTTGCTGGATCAGGAAAGATGGTTCTCACTTTGAACGTCAGGAGCTGAGCAATTCCGCAATGCCTTCTTTCGTCACAAGAGACTTCGGACCCCACTTCGGGAACTATGCGCGTGTTATCGAGCTGGTGCGGAGTGATCTTGCGCGCTTCGCATGCCCGCGCTTGGTGCTTCCAGCATCATGTCCAGTCGTTTCGCACCAGGGCTGGGACCTCAAGCAGCTCTAAGCTGTTGGTTGAACTCGCAAGCTGCCGAGATGCCAAGGATCTCTGGGCCGCGGGTGCCGCAACGTGACCTTGGGTCCCCAACCACAAGAAGCAAAACAGAAAGGTTGCGGCGTTGGCTTTCCTATGCAAGTCTTGCACAAAGCAATGGCCTGCAGCTGCAAATCATAAATCATCTGCAAGGGCTTGCTGGGCTTTGCGGGGTGCCATGTGCTGAGTGCCCCACAAACACTCACAGCCGGAACACGATCATTCCCTCTTCTCCTCGGCTGCGTTCTATGATGGAAATTAGGACCCAGGACTTCCGGCGCATGGGATCAGTATTAGGTAGCAGTATGATGTTTCTAGCCTGCCTTGCCGCTTATAGACTTATAGAGACTGTCTTGCCTGTGATGCTGCAGAGATTCCCACGTGCACACAGTCGAGGAGATCTTCACCGATGCAGATTCCGGAGTCTCTTGCCCTGAACTGCGGCTTCACTGAGCTGTGCGAGCTGTGGAGGCCTGGAGGGACTTCAAAGGACGGCTTGGTCTCCAGGACCTCTGGCCGCACCATCTCCGGGGGTTTCAAGAGCTTGGCACAGGCCAGGGATAAAGGGATCTCCGTCTCCGTTCCACTCGAGAAGACGTGGGGCTTGCTCTGCGAGTCAAAAGACTTCAAGTTCATGGCTTTGCTGAGGAAGAGGGCCAAGTTCTCCGACAAGCCCTGACGCTCTGCTTGCTTGAAGTCCGAGATCATCATGTTCGACTTCCCCTTTGCCTGCGCCAGCGTCTGAAAACAACTCTGGCATGCCTTGGGCGACGTGAAGTTCACGACCGCCTTAGACGAAAGTCTCAGAACTGACAAGCTAGGCTGACACACTAGCGACAATTCGACGATGCCAGTGTCTGGGAAGACCTCCCTTGCCTCTCTCACCACAGACACACACACACATACACACACACTTTCTATTTATTCTGTCTGGCGACCAGCTTCTTCCAGGGCAAATGTACGAAGTCGATGACCTCAGGTAATGCGGCGTTGTCATGAGGAGTGCTTAGCTCATGTATGAGTCCGAAGGTGTGTCGTGTAGATATTCTCACTCAAAGTGTGGCGATCAGGACTCTACAGAGACTTCTAGGGACTTGTTGAATGCAGTTAGGTGTCAAGGATTGTATTTGGACTCACCAAGGGGCAGTTCCCAGCTGCACAGCAGCAGGCCAATGATAGCTCAATGCCACCAAGAACTCCTCCACCACAGAGATCTGATGATGAATTACCACGGGAAGCAAGTAGCAGTGATCTTGTCCGGTGCTTCTGGACATACAACTTCTACGAACAGGGCAAACGACAGGTGTTGCGGTGAGCTTTACGTCAGTGCCGTGAATACGAGGCTACTGAAACGATGCGACGATGCTCAAGTGGTGGAACTCAAAACACACCCGTCCTTGTAGGTCATCTTCTTGTAAGTTTTGAAGATCAAGGTAGTTGCATCCGAATCAAGCACGGTCATTTTCAAGCGAGTGCAGGCGTGACGCAGGGCGTGGCGCAGCTGCTGTTATATCCAACTCTGCTTGAAGCTTGGGCCGAGCACTCACGCAGGTGAACATGAAGATGCATGTCTCCTGGAAGGCACGAATGCATCCATTACACTGCCAGCCTTGTGAAGGAATGGAGAGCTTGCATGCAGGTCCGCCTCCGAACAGGACGCTCGTGCCGCATGCTGCTACGTTTGTAATGGGCTGCAACCCCTCATGCTCCAACAAAGGGGGTGTTACCTCTGCGGTCGAGGTTTGTGGGGTACCGGATCTGCTGCGTCGCGGCAAAGCTGTGATGCATGTGTACTCCACGACTGCATGCATGAATCTCTCATTCATGCGCAAACCGTACTTCATTTTTGATTTCCTCTTTGAATTCCTTGATGACGGCTCTGGATCGACGGGTGACGTAAGAGAGGCAGCTCGACCAGCATGTGGTGCCAACAAGCAATCCGAAGTGAAACGTGACATGGACGTTGAAGCTGCAAGGCATCTCTAGTCGTGCATCGTCGTAGGCGGCCAAAATGCCAGATTGTGGTTTAAGGAGGCTTCGGGATGATATTCGGGTATCACACATATGGCATGCAGAAGACAGATGCATGATCTGTGCTTACCTCTCTGGGGTGTTGGGGCAAATTTCGTTGGGCAAAGCCCCCTCACACCTGCATGCCCCCATGAAACTGAAAAGTAAAGTGTGTGTGGGATTCTTTCCATGAACCAGGAGGATTCACACACTTGACACAATGTGTCACAGGTCTCAAGTCAGAACTAACAGTCAGTCGGTAAAGTCATCGCAATCCCTCACTCATGACTGTTGCAATCCCTCACTCATGACTGTTGCACTCCCTCACTCGTGACTGTTGCAATCCACGCTGACATGTCACTGTAATGTTGGCCGCAAGCTGCACTCATGTGCCCATGCCGACCACTGCAGGTACGTTTACCTGTCTCAGTTCCACAGAGCTTCATTGGCAGAGGCCGTGAAATGAGACCCTCTGCCCCCTGCATTATACTGTCAGGCTCTTCGGAACAGAGTTGGACGGACACACACACACACACACACACTCACTCTCTCAGTCACTCAGTCACTCGGTCACTCAATCACTCAGTCAGTCAGTCAGTCACTCGCTCACTCATTCACTCACTCAGAATGACCTATGATATAGCCGAAACTAGATTATGGGTTAGCAGGGTTTTTTTGCTGTGTACATCAGATTGCTATCGCTGCCCGGGCACTTTGAAGCAACTGTCCTGGGGCTCTTCGCGCTGGCCTTCTTGAAAGTCTTTGCAAGTACACAAGGGTGATCAGCCCGTGCTTTTCATCAGATTCATAGCTTGTTAGACACGATCTGTGGTCTGATGCCTGGTTTTTTTGGCCGTAGAGACAGGTTTGTACACGCTGCGGTGCCCCGGTGAAGGGGTACAGAGTGGTCGTAGAAGTTCGAGCTACAAACATCGCTAAGTTATGGAAGGTTTTGAATTTGTTTGGAAAGAGCCACCAATCGATGTTCAACATACCTGCAATGCTGCAAATAAATAGGTTGTTCGGAGGTCCGTCGGAACAGCGAGGCAATATCATGCAATATCGTACCCGTAGCCAAGGCGCCGAACACTGGTGTCTGGAGGCACGGTGCTGACAGTGGGACCCGGTAGGCCTTTCAGTCTTGACGGCGAAATGCAAACGCCGCCGAGCCGGCTAGCAACTCGCTGGGTTCGTCGCGATCTTGGATCTAAATCTAGTTCAACGTTGACTTGCATGAACGGCAGGGCGGTAAAAGGAAGAAAAAGTATGTCTAGATTAAGTGTGCAGGGTTCAATATAATACACAAGGGTAAGAAACAATGACCGAAAGTTCTGCAGCCGCCGGTGGTAAAGGTGAGTTCATGTATTCAAAGATGATGTTCGGTGGCGCACCGTCCCGCTTGAGCTAAGAACCATAATAGTGGATACGGTGACGCCCAACGCGAAACGAAGCGTGGCCTCTGGGTGGTGAAGAATGACTGTTGGGTGGTGATGAAAACTGTTAAATTAAACTCAAATTCTCCCGTGTCCTCGACATACATACGAAGTCTGGGTGGCGAGTGGGTGGTGGCGACGGGTGACATTTGGCTTTTCGATCCGCAATTTTTGGACGACCGTTATCATTTGGGTGATCATCGGAGACATCATCAACGGATGCTTGTTGGAACTGGTAGGAATTGGTGACTTCTGGGTGATTGTACATAATGTACAACCTTGAGTAATTTTGGGGAGGTTACACTTAAATTACATCCTTTGAGAAACATTGGGTCAGGGTGACTTTCTGCGCGACTATCGGCAGGAGGGCCTTCTATGCAAACCTGGGTATGGGTGGAATGTATTCAGCAAATCCGGGTATACCTCAACATGGCAGCGCCCATCACGACTGGCCGTTTGACAGAATTATCAACCGCGTGTCAGAAAAGATCAGAACTTCGCTTAATGACACTCTAGAAGATCGTCACGAAAGATAAGGCTTGCGGTCTCAAGGCTCAATTCAGTAAATGTTAGATTATACGCTCCTATTCGCCGAGTCTCAAATCACTTGCACTGCAGACAATCTTCCCAAACTAACTTGATCGAACCGTCAGCCTGGGCCAACACAGAAGCAACAAGTTGCGGGTAATTTTCGGTGGCCACGCAGGTACGTCGACCCAGCGTCCTCGGTCGATATCACCATGCTGACAGTGTCCACTGGCTGCTGCTGCAGCGGTGCATGTCATGTCGTGGACAGCGGAAATCTGGCTTTCTGCGACACGCAAAGGCCTTACTGTCTTGATGGATTGGGTCTTGTCCACCTTTTCTGCAGGCACGCAGCTTCCCTTGCAGTCAGTTCCATAGCTTCGTTGGCATGGCTAGGGAAAAGACCCCCGCACTTGAATGCACACATGTGATGGGAGGCGACTGCCCCAAGCTCGTTTGGGGGGGGCAGTACACACACACAATCACCTCTATTGCAGTGAGGGCTGGCCCTGCTGGCCGTAGCCGCTAGCCTCGCTGCCAAAGCGCACAGCATCCACTGCTGAATCTTGACCACGCCTTGGTGCTACGAGAGGATCGGACAAGAAGTCACGAAGCAACATGCGCACATCGTGACCTACGCGAGAGCCAGGGCGACACACGAGGTACGTACGGGAGGAGTCGGCCGGATGAAGGGCTGCCACTTAGTTCGCTTGCCATCGGTTGGAATGCGGCAGGGCCAGCACTTGCTGGAGAGAGACCAAGAAACGACGGCCGCAGCCCTGTGGCACTCAGAATGCCGCCCCGAAGCGCAGGCCCCTTTTAGGTCGGATAAACTGTACGGCTTTGCTGCCACCGTTTCAACAGTAGTGGGTGCTTCTCGCGACTGCTCACATTACCAAACCCCGAACGGAATGCATCCCCTGTGCTACACTGCTAGGCATGCTTTGCTCACGTGTGGCCTGAGACGTGCGAGAATTACAGCCGAGAGAATCATAAGTGCATTGAGCTTTCTTGGTCATTCGGGATGTTACAAATGATACATATGCATAGATTCATACACAGGCAACAGCCGTCTCTGGCTTGAGCGCTTCAGTGAATCGGCCTTGACATGTTAGCGTCCTAAATCAAACTAACACAAAGGGCGACGCGCTGCAACTCTGGCTATCACCGAGTGTGACAGGCCTTTTTTAAGCTTGCGAGACTGTGAGGGGATGGTGACAACATAAAACCAAGCAAGCTACGATGCTCACATTCAGTGTGGACGCCTTTGCAACGCCATGCCAGGAAACTCAGTCAACTGAGCTCAAATAAGCAAGGCGCCATGCCAACAAGCCCGGATCCACGGGGACGCGGTAGAAACCCTGGCATGTGGTGTGCAGATTGGCAAAGACTGATCCACACAAGCAGTGCTATCATGCGAATGTGATCTCAACAACAAGTTTCACGATGAAGTCACCACAAGTTTCAGGCTTGGTGTGACTGTCATGCGACCAAACCCCGTGGCTTCGACTACATCTCGGCAGCCTCCAGGAACTGAATCGCATTGCTGCTCAAAGGATGGGCCTCGTGCTTGCTGAAAACCCACTCTTGGATCGTCATGTCTAGGTCTAAACGAGCCCAATTGACGCACAGTGCTGTGACCTCGCTTGGTACACGGCATGGAAGTTGTGGATGTTGTAGTAGCTATAGTCGCAGATGTAATCCGTGGCTACCTGAGCTTCGAAGCTGATGCCCAGGAACAATCTGGCCCCCTGCCATGTTCACAAATGATTTGCCGAGAGCTCAGCCATCATGTTGTGGTCCACATCGAAGAAAGCATGGCCGACTCCAACTTTTCGGAACCTGATTACACATACCGCATCCTCTCATGGCAAGCCCATACAGGTTGGCAGGATCCGAGAGGCATCAGGCTACACTTCGGCTCCCTGCTTACTCTGACTTGTAGGAAAGCTGGGCCCAACATCTATGCTGATGCTACTGTCCCTTTTCCGCATCACGTGATACACAGGCACCCTTCCTGACAGCGACATAAGCACTCGTGAGGCCAATGAGACTTGGCGGATATTGGAGGCTGATATCGGAGGCCATCCATCCATGCGGCCAGAAGCCTTCCACAAGCTAATGCTTTTAGCTTGCCAACCGCCTGATACTACACGTGTATCATGGCGAAACCCTCCAGGGAAAGCAGGTGCTTCTTCTCAGTGAGAGCTCGATCGCACAGTCACGAAGCTCAGTGTACAAAATGCGAACATCAAATCCTAGTGTCGAAGTTGCACATCTAGGTGTCGCCAGCACGGTTCCGTTACCATTTGGTTATTGTATGCAAGAGCGAGGACTCTGCACAACATGTCGGCTACAACAAAACACGCAGAACAAACCTGCTCGCATACTAGCATAGCCAAGCGTTGTGAGTGTGCGGACAAAATGCAAAAACTTCTGATCAGGATCCTGAAATTTGACAAGTAATGACACGGCAGTGCCGAGATCATGATCCTGATGAGGCTGGTGCGAGAATTTGTTGCAACAATTTCCGATTCCCTGTCACATTGAACATGATGTTGACACTCTTCCCTAGTCCAGCCTATGACACGTACAAAACTTTGAAACCGCCGTACCATGACAGCGCTGCGCCAGACATTATTGGAAGCTATACTTCTGTCTGAAGCCGGGCTGAGCGAGCATTGTTGGAAGCGGCCAGAAGCTTTCCACAAGCACTACGCCTCAAGTAATTTGCCAACCTCCTGTGCTACTACACGTGTATCATGTGGAAAGCCTCCAGTTGTCCTCGACTTTCCCAGACCTTCGAGAGCTGCAAATCCCTGCCCTGCTGTTGCGAACAACTTGCACGACTGCTGCGCTGCTCTCCCACGCTCCCACAAGCTTCTGGGGAAGCAGGTGCTTCTGCTCGGTGAAACTGTGAAACTTCTTTTGTAAAGCTGCGGCAAAGCTGGCTCCTGATATTCAACCGTAGCAACGACGGCGTTGCGAATGTGTCCACACATATCCACATTGTGAAGATGCGATGCATCAAACATCCCCCATGCACTTACGGCTGAAGCGGTATCTAGCTTCTCCGGCATCTGTGCAGGGTTCCTGTCATTGCAGGACTCAACCCTCCGTGTCAGTGGATGATAGCACATATGCTTTCGTGCAACTGTGTGTCTCACCCCTGTGCAAAACGCAGTCAGTCCGCGCATGTCACACGTATCGACCCAACTCTCTCTGACCCTGAGGAACAGCACGAGTGTGTCGGAATGATGACTGCGACGTCACGACTATGGCACAAGGAGGCACTGACTGAGCTGCGCATTGAGAAGCCGGCTCACCTTTGAGCACAGTTGGCAATTGGAAGCTCCCGAGAGCTCTTTTCTATCACTAGGAGCTGCACAGTAGAAACCTGCAGTTGTCTGCAAGTTGCAGGTGCAAGCCACTGCTGGAGACGTCGAGGGAAGGGCCCGAGGATTTCCGGAGAGTGGCCCCAGGATGCCCCATTGGAACCTACGGCGCTTAAACATGCCCTCGTGAGCTCAGCAGCTCAAATGGCAGTATTGGCAAGAACAGTGACACTACTGTGACACAGCACCTGCAGATCGGCCTAGTCCGAAGCTATTTCTCAACCGTTGCAACCAGTGCCATGAGATTCGAGTTGAAGCACCCTCTTAAGCTGGACATCAGAACATCGGAGAACAATTCTGTCAGCCTGTTATTTGGAAAGCCGGAGAAGCCGTATCCTGTAATTAGATCTTGAGGCTTTCAGCAGGCAGTCTGCACTCCGAAGGGCTGAGGCACTGCTCTGGACAGGCACTGCTGAGGGGCTCAAGGCCTCCACGGTGACAAAAACGCAACACGGAAAAAATGATCAGAGCCACAGGTCCGTTCAACACTAGAGTCGAAAGATCACCATGCCAGCTTCCACATGCACGCATTTACGCAGGTCTTCAGAAATGAGCTGCAGAAAGTCTGCTTGAGTGCGCTCCAGAGGTGGCGTGGACTCAGGAAGAGCCAGAGGAATTGACACGTCCTTCGAACTTGAGGAGCAGGACGCGCTTTCCGCTGTCCTGTCGGCTCTGTCTGCCTCGCCATGAGGTAGAGGTGCGGAAGCCAGGAAGGTCTGGACTGCTTGCTCCCATGTGATCTCCCTGCCCGACTCGAACACCAAAGGCTTAGGGAACGAAACTGGTGTGGACCTGGAGCAGAAGGCTGCAATATTCTCATTCAGTCCTTGATGCTTTGCCTGCTGCAAATCAACAATCCAGACATCGTGAGAACCAACGAGGGCACGCATGACTCGAAGGCAGCTCTGGCAGGCTTCAGGTGAAGTGAAGTTCACCACTGCCAGCCTGTGTGTACATGGGGCAGGAATGTGTAGCTACTGTAGTTTTTGTCCCCATCCTCTGCATTACCTGTCTGTGCTCAAGGCTGCTATCTCTTAATAACGCGGCTGGAGGACATGAGTGTGTGTTGTCTTTCAGCTGTTCTGACGAACTACAGCATCACGTGGCTACCTCAGTACCTGAGTTTGGAGGAACCACTTATAAACTGACGAAATTAAACAGCTGTCCGGTCAGCGTGTCATGGCCGAGGCACTTCTTCCATGGCAAATGCACGAAATCGTAGGCAGGTGTCTGGTTCTCAGGGGGCTGCCAGTAGAAGTTGAGAACATCGAGGAAGTCCTGCTGCTTGCTGATGGCACGCAACCAGCACAACTTTTCGAACAAAACTGCCAGGCAAGCCATCACAACTCCCTTCTACTGATTGTTGTTTGATCTTAAAATACCGATAAAGCAGCAGCATGATCCGATCGCATTTAACTGCAAGCGAGAAGTGTGGAAAACGAACACCCTCCTTCTGCGTCAGCTTCTTGGAAAGCTTGAAAATGAGGGTGGTTGCATTCTCCTCCAGTTCGTCGTCCATGGCCCCGGCTGCTAGCGATATAGGATAAGCTAAATTTAAAGAAGCCAGTGGAACTTATGAGCTTCAAGCTACATCTGACCGCTAGACAGCCTATGTTGAGCACGAAGCTGCGCAAGTGCAGCATCGTCTCAGAACAGACTGAAGGCTTAACTGTTCAAAGTGGCCAAAAGCGGGTTGTGCCGGGCCCGGGACTGCGTATTCATCGTATGGAAACAGGTGGGCCACACGTCGTCCTGACGGGCTTGGCCGGGTTCTTAAAGCCTTCGCCCTCATGTGAAGGATGGCAGCCTCGTGGGAGGGGCCATTGAAATGGAGCAGACCAGGCGTAGTGTTGGTCAGCAGGTTCTTTGGTGTCCTAAGGCGCAGCGGAAGCCGGAAGCCCATGAAGCCGCTTGATTGGCGATTAGGCCGATGGCCCCCTTGCTCCGGGACCTCGAAACCTTGTGAGCTCAGTTGCGCACTACCATTGTGCATGTCCAAGCATCTCCTCTTCGATTGACTTTCTCAACATGTCTAATGCATTGCGACGTGAAGCTGAGTCGATGACCATCCGTGGCCACAGGGTTCTCGCTCAAGTTCTCCAGCTTTGTATTGCAGCATGCTCATGAAGACCTGACTGCACAGAGCTCAAAGATGGCCGCAAGGAGCGGGACAACTTGACACAAGTACACAAGGCAGTGCCCCACGGCCTCAGCATGTTGGTCAATCTGAATGTTCAGCTCTAGTGCATGTCGCATGATGACCAGCCACATGGCGCCTGGCAGGGCCAGCAGCTTGAATCCCGCCATGCGGAACTGGTCTGCAGCATGCAAAGCCACAGTGGGGACGCAAGGAGGACTTGTGGTTCAACGCGGTATGTGTGCGCCGCGCACCCCAGCATGTCCAGCAGAAACAACGATCCTTGATCATTTACATCTTCCTCCAGCACGATCTTGTTATTCCTTGCAGACGAGCACGTCTCCAAAGTGACTTTGGCGGATGGGTCATCGAGTTGGGGCAGCATATAGCTCTGGCGGTGGTGTGGAAGCCCAGTCCTGCGCAGCACCTCGATCACTCTCGACACAGGTCCCATGGAAAGGCCAATGTTTGGAAACCTCAGACAGCGGCGCTGCGGGCTTTCTATCGGTGGAAATGCCAGTCCTAGAATTGATCCATTTGACCTCCATGCATTCAGGCACCGACGGGTAAGGGCCGTCAGCCCTGATCATCCGACAGAAGTCCTGTGGCGCGAACCTGAGGTATCACAAAGGCGTCCCGGGAGTGAATCGCGCGGACTAGTCCAGTGACCGTGAGAACTTCTGTTAGCTGGTGGTCAAAGCGTGCGGCTTGATCCACCGGTTGACGGTCCACGAGACGTTTCCGAAGCTGGCCTGCATCCGCGGGCTGCGCCGCTGCCACTTCGTGAGTTCAATGCTGCACTTTACTACGGCTCCTATCTGCAGCAAGGCACAGCGGCTAAGACAGCGAAGTATAGCGAAGTACTTTCAGGCATCAGTGACCACTGATCTCAGCAACTGCAGCAGAAGCGTTTCATGTCATTTGAAACTCCCGTCAACCGTTAACACCAGCTGAGCAGCCCGATCTGTCAAATCCCAAGCTCCATGAGCTGGATCTGTGTGCGGCCTCATTGTCTCGCGCACTGAAACTTACACATTTCAGCTTGTGATTCATATGCTCCTAGTGTAAGAATAGTGTCCCGTTGCAGCATCCACGTTTCTCGGTGCCAAGAACTCGAGTGGAAGGGTACTAAGTACTAATTCTGAAGCCACTTGTCGTGGACTTGGAGCGGCTGGGCGCAAACACCGAAAAGTCGATGCACTCTCCCAGCAACAGTGCGTAGAAACGACAGGCCAGGCACAAACAAGTCGCAGAAACTCGTGTCTTCTAGCGGTCCTAGCCCTGGACAATCAAGAAACAACACTGTAAACGGTCAAGACTTCGCCATTCTGGAGCTTGAAGCTTAGAATGCGGCCAGGGCCAGCAGTTCCGCTCGCCGGAGATAAGATATGGCCTGTGCTTCCCGCAAATCTCACACCTTCATCACTCCGACGCTTCGCGGCGGGTCCCGGTTTTTTTGGGTATTTTTTATAGTTTTTTTGGGCCTGGATTGTAGAGAACCTGTAAGAGTCTCACAGAGGGGCCTGATTTTGTTTTTTTCTGGGTATTTTTTATGGTTTTCTGGGCCTGGGTTGTAGAGAACCTGCACAAGTAAGAGTCAGTGCTGGCCGGAGTCTCACACAGGGGCCTGATTTGGGTTTTTTCTGGGTATATTTATGGTTTTCTGGGCCTGGGTTGTAGGGAACCTGCACAAGTAAGAGTCAGTGCTGGCCGACGTGGCAGTGCATCGCCAAAGGCTCTTTACAAAACGAGGAAAGGAGAAGCCTGCTGTTGCCGTTGCATGTGCTGCTGCAACCGCTGCCGCTGCCGTTGCCGGCCAGTTTGCGGNGCATGATGCCGCTGCTGCTGCTGCTGCTGCCGGTATTGACGAGATTGCTGCCATTGCTGGTGCTATTGGTTCTGGTGCTGCTGCTCGTTGCCGCTGCGCCATCTCGGTGCTTCTGCTAGAGCTGCCACCTCTAACACCGTTGCCATGCTGCCCTTTTCAAACTTTCGGTGGATCACCTGTCTTACACCCGCCCTTCGTCTGGCAGAATTGCCTCCACGCGCGGACAGACAAATAGATGCTTGCAGGAATGCGTCGCGGAACGTCTTAGAACGAAAATATTGCTAGGACCCAATGTCCTGCTAAGCAAGACCAAATGGCTGAATTTCTTGGATTTGAGCTGAAGCTTCCAGACCCTTGACAGCGAGCTTCTCGTAAAACCAATCATTTTGCTACCTTCGGCGACTGGATGATCATGACGGTCCACTTTGTAAGACTGGCTTTTTGCTGTTGATTTTTTTGCTTTTGCTGGGGGGGGGCGGGGGGGAGGATCTTTGGCTGTCGCTGCTTTATTGCTGTTGCTGCGGAAGCGGGGGAGGGGTTTTGTTTTTTGCTGATGCTGCAAGGGGGGGTTGATGTTTTTGGCTGTTGCTGCGGGGGAGGGTGTTGTTTTTGCTGTTGGTTGGGGGTGCTGCCCCATTTGCAAGCCCAATGTACGTATGATTATGTATGCATCACGTTCATATGGACTCTGTTTTTGCTGGCAGGATGATGTTTGAAGCGGGCCTGCGCGGTTTAACAAAGCCGGGACCCCCCCTCTTTGCAGATACAATGTGTCTATGAATCGGCTTTGGAATACTGGAAAACTTCAAGAAGAAGTATAAAGCCGGGGGTTTGGGGGCGGGGTGCAGCCCCCCCGTTTGCAAACGCAATTGCAAGAGGACCGGCGGTTCATCGCATCTTAAGCACGCGCTCTCATTTGGCGATTGGGGTACACCATAGAATATACTACATATCTTAGACACGCCACCCTATTTGGCAATTCAAGTTCACCATATATCTTTAACACGCCCCCTCATTCGGGGATAACCGTCCACCATATATCTTAAACACGCCCCCTCTTCCGGTGATAATGACTCATCATATATCTTAAACACGCGGCCGCATTCGGCGATAATCTTTCACCAAAAATCTGAAAACACGCTCCCTCTTTTGGTGATAACGGCTCATCATATATCTTAATAAACACGCCCCCCTCATTCGGCGATTCCGGTTCACCAGATATCTTTAACACGCGCTCGCATTCGGCGATAACGATTCACCTGCCGGTTCATCATATATTGTAAACGCGCCCCCTCTTTTGCCGAGCTCGATGGTACCCCATATATCTAAACACTTGGTGGCTCCGGGTCATCTTTTATCTTGAACACGCTCCCCTCAGCTGACGATAACGGCTCATCTTATACTATAAACACGCCCCCCTCATTTGGTATCTTGAACCATATATCTGAAGAACGCCGCTGCCATATATCTAAAGCACGCCCCCTTATTTGGTAATTCCGGGTCATCCTGTATCTTGAACGTGCCCCTCTCAATTGGCGATAGCGACTCAACATACATGTTAAACACGCCCCCTCATTTGGCGATAGCGGTTCATGATATGTGTTAAACAACCCCCCCTCATTTGGCGATTCCGGTTCAAAATATATCATATATATATATATATACATAAAAAAAATATATATATATATATATCTGAGGCACACCCCCTTATTTGGTAATTTCGGTTCACCATATACGTCTTTCACACCCCCTCATACGGCGAAAACCGTTCACCATACTCATATATCTTAGCTTGCGCGGCCCAACCCCAAAGCGGGGCGGGGGGGTTTGGCCCGAAGGACGGGCTGTGAAAAGTCTCATAAGAGTTATGCGCTTGACTTGCTACGACCAATCGCACACGGCCAGAAAGCGCTCTTGATGGCACGACGTTCGCTAAAGCACAACGGGGCTTTAGATGCCTCACCGCTGCCGCTGGACGACCGACTGACTGACTGACTCACCGCTGCCGCTGGACGACCGACTGACTGACTGCCTGACCGCTCGGTTGGCTGACCGACTGACTGACTGACTGACCGCTCGGTTGGCTGACCGACTGGCCGACTGACTGACTGACTGACCGACCGACCGCTCGGTTGGCTGACCGACTGGCCGACTGACTGACTGACTGACTGACTGACTTGCGCACCCACCGAACCGAAAACCATAAAAAATACCCAAAAAGAACCCCACCCCTTCGCGGCTCTAGTTTAGGACTCCGAAGCCTTAGCTTCTCGCTCGGGCGGTGTGTGGCTCGGTCCTTGCCTCACGGTTCTAATGCCCTGTGACCTGCCATGGCCTCCCTTGCCGTCTGACAGACCTGCGGTCTGACTCATTGAGGATGCTATGCAGTCCATGTGGTCCGTGTGCCATTTGCCGGCCCCGGATGACTTTCCGTCTTCGGTTTTGGGTCATTTTTTTGCTTTTCGGCTACTTGGTTTCCTAAACATCATGCCTTTCGTGTCTGAATACGTGTCGCCGAATACTCTGGGTTATTCTTCACTCCTGATGTTGTGTATGTCATTTGGGCACACGCGATGTGGTGATACCCCGGAATCAGCTCTGTACGGATACCCATGGTAGCTTCGGTGCTGACTTTTCCTTGAAGCGGTTGCGTGTACATTCACGATCACCTTCTTTGTCCGGACCCGTGCATGGCAAAATGACACTGCGCATGCAGCATTTGTTGCAGTGAGCCGATCGGGAGCTGTCTGCCGGCCCCTTCGGTAGCAACTGCTGTGCCGCCAATGCAGCAGGTGCCAGAATTGCTAGGCCTCTCGAGTCAGCTTAAGCAGTTTCTCCGACTTTGGATATCACTTCAGTGGGCGGGGATTCCGCGCCGCCATTGAACCCTCTGCTCTTTCGAGAGCCGTCCAGCTAAGTCGGATAAATATGTGGTGTAAGCTTCGCTGGCTCGGTCGGAGTTTGCTGCGCCTCCAATTCCTTTACAGCCCAGTGCGGGATGTAAAGCCGCTGAGATCTCTAGCTGACATTCCATCACCGCTCACACGTGCTGAGGGCGTAGCGAACCCGGCCAGCGGCTGTAGGCTGCCACGATGTCAGCCAGTGGCTGCTGGCCATCAACTTTTCTCTCAGCATTCTGGGAGTTTGGCATAGCTGCCCAGGTTGACAGGGGCACCTTGCCCTCCAGGCCTGCAGCAACACGTCATGGCCGTCTGCAAAGATAACCTCGAAAGAGCTGCTTTCGCGTGCATCTGCAGTGCAGCATCATCTCGTGCACCGACTGACTACGCTCAGGAAGAGGTTGGAAGTTGCAGTGCTACAACACAGCCCTTCAGAGAAGAGCGAAGCCCTTCTGCTCTTCACGCTGATGAAAGCCAGCATCGATCGATCCGAGGGGCGAGGTCATCGGAGGCAATGCGCCTCTGGCTGACCTCGTACTCCAAAACCTGGACAGGTCTGCAGGCAAAGTTCGACAAGCACCCAGAGAAGCGAACCGACAATGCCAGAGTAGATGTGCATGTGACGTACGCATCAGTGTGCCGATTTCCGCGTCAAGATTTCCGATATCCAACTTCGCCTCCTGCAGCATGAGGAACCTTCGTTTGCGAAGGCATGCGAGCCAACGAAAGCTCTGCGACGCTTCCCCTATTTTGTCCTACTTAGTGAAGGCTGTCATTAGCAATGGTCACGTATGCCACCAGGCATGCAATGGTTCGTGTTTGCCGGGCCACTTCAAAGTGGGGGAGTGGCTGTGGATCAAGATGTATCCAGGCCTGCAGTCGCTATCGCTCTTTAAGCAAGCAGGTGCCACATCCAGACCGCATACGGCGGCGCCATGTAGTGATGCATCTGGCCTCTTGCTGAGGCCCATGACGCGGAGGACCCCGCCCAGCTCGGAAGCTGCCTTGAGAGCACAGGCAACTTCCTGTCCAACGAAAACCGCAATTCTACCATCTGCTTCTGAGCCCCGTGCTTCCGCCAAGACGCACAGGCCGGGATGTGGGATCTCAGTCCACCGGTTCCGGGAGTTCGGAACTTGTGCCAGAAGTTCGACTCGCACGCTGCAGGGAGCAAGCTACTGGTAGCGATGCCCCGTGACATGGAAGACCCATCTGCTGCTTTCAAACTAACATGGTTGATGGCGTCTCCGATCAACTAGCAGAGCCCCAGTCCGTATCCGAAAAGGTGTAGAAGTGCACTTGGCCTCAGATGATGTCAAAGCCCAAAGCCAGAAACTCTTGGCTCACCAAATTCAGGCAAATACAGATGTTGCCTCAATCCTTGGGAACAACAACATCGAGGGCATGCTAGGTGGGCAGCGGAGCGCCCGTCCAAATTGGAAGAACACCTAAGCTCAATTCAAGCAGCGGTATCGACATTGACAGCGAAAATGGCAAGACGGGCTCTGGCGGATGTCAACTTGTCAAAACTGGAAGATAATATTCAGCTAAGTGGCCGGGAGGCATGCCACGAGCCATCGCCACATTGACATCTCTTTTCCAGTTCCATTTCAAACGCCTGCCTTCGGCCGGAGACACACACGAAAACACTTCGCGCTTGCATGCTAGTGACGAGGGTGGTTTGTTGTAAGAATATGCCAGAATGCTTGCTGAACGCCGGACTCGCATGCGGGATCAAGCACCGACCAACGCCCAGGTTCATCTCGATCACCCGTGACCCGTCCCACTCGACCTGCTCAAAGCAGCGCCAATAAACGAACCATGGCGCGATGCTGTCAAGGAGCTGGGCTCTTGCACGGAATGGGATTACGGTTCTTCCGACTGATGCATCCACACCCTCGTGGCTCGCCTACGCTGTGCACCTGTCTGAGCTATAAGTGCTAGCCATCTACAAGCATGCAGCACATTGCAGCATTGTGGTGCAAGCTGTGCAGTTGAATATGACGCTTGAAGTCTGCTGGTTCGAGTGGGATACCTGAATCTGGAGCTGAAAACAGCTCGTGGGGCTGCCGACCCGTGCTGTTGAAACCCATTGCTGCAAGTGGACAACAGCCCATTCATGACAGGGCAGGAGCAACGTGGTGTCTTTCTTTTCTTCTGCATTTTGCGATCCGGCTCCGGCTCACTGCCTGCTCAAAGACCATGCTGAAATCAATTTGCCGTCTCTGCGAAAACACAGCGTAGATTCAAGGCAAAAACGACTTGCCGCACAAAGGCAGCTGATGTGACTGACACGGACCCAGGCTCGCTCGGTTTACAAACAGCCTCTGCCCGAAGATGGCGGAGTCGCGCAGTGCAGACACCTCCCCCAAGCGGATGGACAAACCCTCCACCTTCGTTTGCAAGAGCTTCACGTATTGTTTCGTCCACAGAACCAGGGGTGAACTCCGGACCGCATTGAGGTGTCGACTGCCTGCTGCATTGTCGTAAGCCCACGCGATGCGCTCCTGAGTTGAGTGCTTGAGTGCCATCCAGAAGCGTCCAGTGCTTTCCGTGCATCCAAGCATCTGCTCCGCAGCAGTCTGGCGGTCGGCGACCCGACGCACCTCAGGGCACTGACTTTCTCTAAGGGTGCAAGAGGTTGTAAGACAAGCGCCCTTATGAATTCATGGCGCTTTCTCAAACTTTGCAAAGAAATCGCTGCTGACCGCTCACATCAGGCTAGCGCTTCTTCTGCCAGTCCTTCACACCGTGACCAGAGCGTCTGCAATTGAGCCTCGGATGGTCATGGCTTTGTCTTTATGGCCCCTTGCGATCCGTGCACTTTAACCGCTTGGGCCTCCGCTGCCCACTCTGCGCCTTCTGTCGGCAGGTGTTGCTGTGCCTGCCGTAGCTCTGGGTCTGGGTCTGCCATCAGCTCGTGGATAAGTGCCCCATATCTCATCCTAGTCCCTAGTCCCCGTACCTCTGACACCAGGAAGCTCGAAGCAGTGATGGGTTCTCCTTGTCAAGGGCAATTCTCATGCCTACCTCCAACTGCAGAACCTTTCGTTGCTCGGTATCGAATTTCCTAAACAGCATCCCATACTCCTTCACCATTCAGTCCTTGATAACTTGTCAGCGCTGTGCTCCGGGCCCTCTGCCCGCGGTTGCATGTGGCTGCGGCCTCGATGCCGACCGTGCTAAACCCCATCCGGAGGTCTGAGTCCGTCACTGCCCTACATCTTACATGATTTTGCATGTTTACGTGTTCATTATTCTTACTCTTACAGTTACTCTTAGTCTCGGTCTTACTCTTACTCTATGTTACGTTGCATTAACTGTATGATGCGGTATTACCTTACATTACACGACATGACGCTACGCGACATGACATTCTATATTCTCATATTTTGTTAGGTTTTACGATAACTACTATGCATCAGTATTACTCGTGGTGATACTATGACATTATTAGTTATTTGTATCAGAATCAAAAATGCTACTAATGCTCATGTACATGTTAATGCTTGCACAGATATTTTATATTAATATATGTGTATATATATACACGTAATTGTACATCAATACAGTAGATTACAAATCATATATTTTACTATGATATGTTATTTCCAGTGTTCTACATTATACTATACTACTAAATTTTATACTTATATTTTATCATAGTCTGCCACGTCATGTTGTGCATGCTGTAATAATTGCATGACCTTGAATTCTACTATTTTGTATGGTGACACTCAGGCTGGAACAGAGCTCAAGCAGCTGCCTGCGCAGCTCGATGCTGTCCTGCTGGACTCTTTGACTTCGGACGTTTGTTGTAGCTTCGAGCGCCTGTGGATTTGGCTTGTTGTGGTGACTCGTTTTAGCTGGGACGGCCAACTGCGCGGTCTGCGCACCTGCTCTACAAGTTCTGGGCAGGCATGCACTGGGCAAGACTGCCATGTTCATCGCCTCGACGGTCTCGATCAGCTGGCCCCTGACCTCTCCAGTGTTCGAGCCGTTAGCATACAAGTCGCATCGGAGCTGATGATCGGCTTCCATCGGGCCCTTCTGACAGGAGCAACAAGATCCTGGGATTTGATAGTTAGCATCGGCATTTGCAATTCCCCATTCCTGAGGACAGTTTTTGAGAGCCGTCTAAGTGTTGAATCGTCAACCAACCCACCATACATATCGGTCAGACTCACAAACAACAAGTGCCCAGTGCCGGGGAGTGGGCGGTCTCAATCTCAACCACGGTGCTAGTTCTGCCCTGCAGCCAGTAGGCAGTAGACATGTCAGCATGCACGAAGTGTGACATCCGGCCAAACTAAAGCTGGCTCGTGCGCACGGCCTGTGCCAGCTGCTCCGAGAAGTCTCGCGCCTCCCAACGGGTCAGCAAAGGCCAACAATGGCAGGGCGTGCGCAGGAATCAGAGCAACGTATCGTGTCATCATGTGTGATCGCTGCTGATCTCGCACCTTTCCCATGCAGACTTACATGCACCGAGGAGTCTCGCTGTTTATGTTGATTCTTGTGCTGCCCTTTCTCGTGTGGTAGCCACGAAATTGCGATCAAAACACGCTAACACTCTTTTTCCCCAACAGCGAGAGCTCAGGGGTCTTCTGGGGGCAAGGTAACTCCTCCGGAACATTCTTGTAGTTGCCACGTATTTCGCACTTGTTGCTAAAGACGTCTTAAGACAAGAAAGGTCCAGTAGGTCAAAACTTGTCCTCCCGATGGAAATGCAGCCACCCAAAAACTGCTCAAACTCAGTTCTCAAGCTCCAACGCAGCCCAAATTCATGTTTCAAGCCTGCTGAGCGCATTCGGCCCTAGGTTTCGCTCCCGAAGCTCCCGACCAAGCCCAAGTGCATTTTCAATGGCCTGAAAAACGCATTCGGCCCTGGTTTCAACAAATCTGGTGTTCGATGCCGTCCCTACACCCGAAAATGCAGCCCATCCACAAACTGCTCAATTCAGTGTCGGAGTTCCGCCAAACCCAATTGCATTTTCCAAGGCCTGCTAAATGCACTCGGCCTAGTTTTGGCAAAATTGTTGTTGAACGCCATCCCCACACCCGAACATGCTTTAAATTACCTGATTCAGCAACTTGGCGCAAAGCCAAATGCATTTTTCGAGGCCTGCTAAAGGCATTCGGCTCTGGTTTCAACAAATCTGGTGTTCGATGCCGTCCCTTCAACAAATCTGGTGTTCGATGCCGTCTCTACACGCGAAAATGCAGCCCATCCATAAACTGCTCAATTCAGTGTCGGAGTTCCGCCAAACCCAATTGCATTTTCCAAGGCCTGCTAAATGCACTCGGCCTAGTTTTGGCAAAATTGCTGTTGAACGCCATCCCCACACTCGAACATGCTTTAAATTACCTGATTCAGCAACTTGGCGCAAAACCAAATGCATTTTTCGAGGCCTGCTAAACGCATTCGGCCATGGTTTCAGCAAATCTGGACAACCCGTCCACAGCTCTGTCAACTTTTCTGGTGCCGTAGACTGTAAACCCAACGACAGTCATTCCGCTGTTGGGGATGCTCAATGGGATTATGTAGCGACATGTGGGCTAAACGCACAAATTCTCGGCAGATGCTACGCAAGTGCTTGCATGAATTCCCTGGGCTCCTACGACGTCTCACAGGCGCTCGCAGGGGCTCACAGCTGTTGCAGGGTCGTGGCTTCAAGACCTTTCCTCAGGTGCAAGCCATGGCGAAGAGAAGAACAGCAGCGTCGGGCTGTCGCGGAAGAACAGCGGGAGAGAACATATTTTGCATCAGTCTTTGTGATAGCCAGGCATCAGAAGCGCTGGGACATGTTGCTGCTGCAAAGCGAGCTCCTTGCACAAGACATAACCCTGCGGCCCTACTCCTATTGCGGCTCGCAGGCTAGGCTACTGAGCTACTGCTTGTGTAGATGCTCAAAGACTGCACAAAGGCCATTCGTGGAGACTCAAAGGCCGAACCCTGGCAGCCCTCAAAAGTATGTCCAACTCTCAAACTACTGGTATCTGCCTACAGCAGTCCTACAGTCTTGAGAACATCCTGGACATGAAGCTGGAGAAGTATTGCTGCAAGGTCTCACACGATGCGATGGCTGCACCAAATGTCACCAAATTCGGAGTCAGGCTCGTTTCTTCTTCCTGCCACAGCTCTTTCGCAAGATCAAAGAGAGAAGTTTACTTTCAGGCTGACATGGAGGGTGCCCCTGTCGTTATCAAGTTTCACTGAAGTAAGTGAATGAGTCACTGAGAGAGAGTGTGTGTGTGTGGAAACCTGAGCCTGGTGCCATGTAACGACCGGCTTTTGACAGTGCTGGAAGTTGCCATTTGCCGAGAAGTGCAACAGAGAGTGGCACGCTCATGGATGCGGGGGACCTTGTCAGGGTCTGCTTGCAAAAGCTGGCAGTCTGCTGCCAAGATTAGCGCTTGCCCCCCCCGCCCTGTGCAAAGGATCGGGTAACAATGTTTTCATGCATGCAGATGTGCACGAGGGTCGCGTTCTGAACCATTTCCGATTTTGGTTCTTGTCTGGTCCTGTCTGTCGCTCGTCACAGTTCCCCTTGCTGAGCATAAGCGCACGCGCGCGCGCTCTTGTGTGTGTGTGTGGCGGGTTTTGATACAAATGGACCTGTCGGCCAGTTGCTGACATGAAAGGCACAAAATTGGCATAGCATAGGAGTTTGGGTTGTTGCACAGGGATCAGTGCTCTGAACGCTTCGCATGGTGCGACGAGAACTGGGGCAATCCACGCAGCTGGGACACTGACAGTTGTTGTGCCCTGCGATAGAAGTCATCCATCTCATCCAAAGACGTCCAAACCGTCCACAGTACCATGATCGCTTTCACGAGAGCCCCTTCGGTGAATCAGACGCATTTGCCCCACCCATTGGGCAGCAGCCTGTCTTTTGGGGTCTGCGGTGGGCAACATCACTTCAAGGAGGGAGTCTGCAAACCTGTCGAAAAGTGCCCTTCGGGCTTTTCCCTTCTTCTAGCTCAAAACAGCACACGTGGAAACTTACTAGAGCAGATGCCTGATTTCCAAGGGACACGCTCAGAACCTCCGAACCAAACACAAAATGCTGAGCGAGATCCTGTAAAGCCCAGCAGCGCCTCAGCCAGGAGCCGGAGGGCTCTGAGCCACTTCTGACTCTGGGCGCAGGCCAAGATCGCTGCACTGAAGCTGATGGCAGTGGGCTGGAGGCCAGCAACGCGGAGATCCTTTGCGCGGTATCAGGCATGCATGGGAAACATGTCATCTGCTTACCATGCCTTCATCAGCTGGATGGCAACTTCCCAGGCGTTCGCCTGCCAAGCTTTTGTTTTATGGAAACCTTCTGATTGAAAATTTCTCGAAGGCATCAGCCAACACCTAGGCTCGTCCCGGCCTTTTCTGCGACACTGATGGCGGAGTTGTACAGTACTGCGTTGGGCTGAATGCCACCTTCCTGGATTGCGGACCTTGCTAGACAACCAGTGTGTGACTTTCTGGACTTGCGTAGGACATCTGCTTCCAAATACAACCATGTCATACTTAGCCCTCTGCATGATTCCAGCCGCCAAATCCCAGCGCTCAGAGCGTGCCACAGCACTAAGGGTTGCACTGCACACCTAAGCCGGTCATGCCACGGAAGCATCTCAGCCATGAGCGAAGATGGACACCGGAGGCAAGGACAGTCGCGGAGCATCTGCTATGGCTTCTTAACTTTGACAGGCCCGCTTAGTCTCACCCTGAAGTTTGGACAAGCCACGACGACGTCAGGCAAGAGTCTGATCCTTAAGCACGCAGATCGTAGGAAGGAAGTGCGATGCATGAAGCCTTGTCTCTGGTGATTTTGCCATGCTCGACCGGTGATCAAATCGCCACCGTTCATTGCGGAGACTTGGAGTGTGGCTACTGTCATGTCCTGATCTGTTGCAGCTTGAAGTTGAATCGAAGCGGCCGGAGAACTTCGTCGAAAAGCTCCAAGGCAAGCTCCCAGTGCTTGCACTTCTCGCAAGCGCTGATGACGGCACTGTAGGCCACGATGTTGGCCTCCACGAGTGCACGAGACGGCCAAAGACAACGCCTGGAGAGACTGTTTCACTCCCCTCCTGAAGCTGCGCCAAAGAGTTCCCCCCACGTCTTTCTGCACTCGATCACGGGGTGAAGGAGCTGAGGAGGAGAGGGAAGGGGAAGGGGAAATTGGGGGGCGCGTCCCGCACGGTCGCACGTGAAGGGGCCCGGGCCCGACCCTAGAAAGAGTGTGGCTGTGGCATTTTGGAGGCGGCTCATGGCCGTGGCACCTGGCCTGCAGCTTGGAGCTCTCCATGTCTTTCAGGAGAGCGAGGGCTGACTCCCAGTCCTTTCCCTTCTCGCAAGCACCTCAGAAAAGGGCCGCGGTCCTTTGGAAAACCTTCTGCATGCCCTCCGAGTTCCGAGTTCCCCGCTGATTGCGGCACTGCAAGCGATGACATTCATCCCAATGCTGCGATTTCGGACCTGCTATGGGGTTAAGACCATCTGCTGCGGGAAAACACACAGGGCAAAGATGTGCAAAGTATAAAGAGATAGCCAGGCTGTGCTATGGGTGTCTGGGTGCTTTCGGAGCCTTCTGCAGCATAATGGGTTCGTGACTTCACAAGCGATACAAGCGGGTATCCTTTGTCGGCTTTGGCTACGGACGGTGTTTGAGGCTGCCAACCTGGACAGCTACACCACCCTACATGATTTATTCCTCATCGTAGGACTCATGACGTCATCTCAGGTGGGTGCACTCGGACACACTGTGCCTCGCCACACAATGCCAGCGCCATTTCCCATCGAACTCCCTGGAAGAAGGGGTGGTCAGTTGCTATGTGAGGGACGACGTGGAGCATTTAGGAAGCCTTCGCAAGGGCCGTCATGGTCGAGGAGGCAGCGACGACGTTGGGTTTGTCCAATGAACCTCAGCAGAGCTTAAACTCCTGGTGCTGACTGCTGCAACGCAGGCGGAAGCGCTACATGCCAGCAGAATGGACAAAAACACATAACCAAAGCAAACTGGTAACCCCGCTAGCTAGTTTCAAATGGAAGCTTTAACAAAATTATATGCTTCTGAAAATTGAAACTGGCAGGAGGCGGAAGAGATACCATGCTGTCTCCCACTGACAGCACTTTTCACATGCACCGATCGCAGAAGCCACCACCACGAGGTTCCTTTCCTTGGTTTGGATCCCAGAGCAGACTTTTGTGTCGCATGGTGGCAGATGGTCGTGCTCCGTAGTGCTGGGCTCGGAGCCACTTGCTGCATTGGCATCTCTTGCAGCAGCTGCAAAGCCAGCACCCAGTGGCGCCCAGACTCGCATGCATCGATGAGGGAACCGTACACGACGACCTTGATGGGGCCGGGAGAATGAGACACGTCGACACTTCTACCGCTAGAGGACACTAAGCTGCTTAGCTTTAGCACCGTCGTGCAGACGCGTGGCTTCAGGGCGCTAAGCATTAGGCTTAGGGAATGTGTCACACAAGAGCCTCCGGGCGTAGACCGCCAGCAAACCAGTCTCAAAATTATCCCCATAATGTCAACCACCCGGGATAACTATAGCAAAATCAAAGTAGTAATGGCTACAGGTAGAGCGACAGTAGTGGGAGAAGCCACGAAGGAAACTACATCGATGATAGGCGCAACAGAAGTACAGATATGGTACGAACGAACAGATATTGATCATCCTGGCAACCACACTAAAGATGAGTTGTTCAAACAACCTAGACTCAGGATAGAACGAGCAGGTGGCACATGAGACCAGCATTGTCGGATTCTCTGTACAGTGACACTGGAAGCTCGTCGTGACATCCAAGGGTCAGAGAGCGCAATGAGCAATATGTCAGACACGCCCCGGCCCCTCACCCATGAGCAGGCGAAGCTTGAAACAACCTCAAGGGACACCAAATATGCCGTCAACAGCTTACAACTCACGAGCCGCACGACACCCGCAAAATCAAGCCCGGCCGAAGCACGAATGCCAACTGTCGAAACCCTCATCAAGCTGTCCAGTTGAATCCGTCACTCTCTCAGTAACAGACTCCTTGACTAGTACGACGCTAGTAAAGGGATTCAAAACGTAATAGACGCACGGGGAACAGCGAAAACAATCGTGACGACGATGAACATGACAATAACAACGGCAACGACCGTCATCGTCGTCATCACCATCATGGTAATCAAAACCATCATCATCATGCATCAGCATCTACATCAAAATCGACAGCAACACAATCTTTGCCATCATCAACGTCACCACAAAGAGTCATGCATGCCGACAGCGAGCAACATGAAGCATACTGATACGGATGCTCCACAACGCGTGATGTTTGCAATTGAGCATTGGAAACAGTCTCAAAGCATTCAGGGTGAGAATAGTACATACCACCACAGCAGCCGCAGCCTTAACAACAACACTGGAAGCAGCCGTAACGACAGCAGAAGCAGCACGAACAATAAACCAATGACGATAGTTACAAAGTGGCTATCCTTGCCACCGCATGACCACCATCGCTCCAAACCATAGTGCCCAAAACCCCGGACCTCAAATCTTAAGCCTCAAAACCAGAACAAAAGCCAACGTCTTGGTCTCTTGGGGTTGTTGGGGGCCCGGCGTTTTTGCTCAGCCCCGCTTCTTTCAGCGACTCCCCGAGCTGCAGGCACCTCTCAAAGCCCCAGCCGCAGAGATGTCTCCTTCTTGTCTAGCTCTGCCCTTTGCCTCTGCCAGCGGTTTGCCAGCGTACAGGCCGCCATTGTTGCAGCATACGTCACCCTTAGAGTGCTTTAACTCTGCACAGCCTCGACATGTCTCCAGTGCATGAAAGCAACACACTGCACGCAGCACCCAAGGATGGCATCTTGTTGAAAACGGACAGGGCAAGCTCCCAACCTCGGCTTTCGCGCAATCCTTCCTTTCAGATTGGGAAGAGTGGCCGAGTCTTGGGCGTTCGGCCCTGCCGCAGGCAGTTATCACGGAGTTGCAGAGTACCGAAGTTGGCCTGAGCTAGCACTGCTCGTGTTGGCTTTTCATGACCTACTGTGTCGCAGCTGCAGCTTTCAAGCAACTTGACGATCGAAACTTACATTACGAAACATGCTGCGGCAGCGAACCAACATGAAGGCAAAATCTTGGTGACTTAGCTAGCTGCAGTCAAAGCTTGACTGACAGGTATGCAAGGAAGAAACAACCCGCAAAGTCGCTAGAACAACCATCAGACTCTAAATAGCTCTGGCCTGCACAAGTCCTTTAAGGCTACAACCCCCCCGGGTCGACTTTGCTTCAGCTGCGGTTTTGCCGGTCAGGTGGCTGCAGTTGGACTGCACACGCATCCGCCAGGATTGCCACTGCATGACTCCAGATGGCTCCAGCTGCGCAGGCTGCAGCCGCCGCACCAAAGATAACGATGTCGGGCTGGAAGCCACGCCTGTGGTCGCTGGGGGCCCCGCTACCGTTTGAGAAAAGCCCGGGTATAAACCAGCGACTTTACGCAGCCAGGATTTCTTGACTCCGGCTTGAGTTGAGGCTTTCAGGGTTGGGTTTCAGAGCACGGGGCGAAACAGCTTCTCAAAGCCGTGTGGGCCGTCAAGCACAGACTTGAAGCCGAGTCGAAAGAGAAGCTCATACCATTGCACTCTGAGGTTTCCGGAAATCGCTACGATCTATGGCCCGAGATGCCTCGGAAGAGCTTCGAGCAGCTGCAGAGCTTCGAGCCACAGCGTCCCGGCAACAGAAGTACTTATAGCTGCACTCCAGCAGAACAGATCCGGATTGCCTCCCGTCGCAGGCGTGTCAAAGTCACAGCACTGAAGCTGCACGAGTTTTGATTGTGGTACTGCAGCTGCAGGTTCCCTCACAGACCTCGTGCACAAAGATCTTCGAACAAAGCCGCCGCCGTGGGCCACTGCAGTGCTTTGCTGCAGGCATTTATGGCGATGCCTTGTGAATACAGTGCGGCAGCTTGCGGCACAAAGCAAACGATGCATCCTCTCTTGCTATGATTTCGAAGTTCGTTCGGACCAAAGTGCTGCCGGGATGCTGCATGCCACGTTGCTCGGAGTGCTTCCTGCACCCGCGCTGACATGTCCAGGCCAAGCTCAAGCACTTCAACTGTCAAACGCTTACGACTATTGCAATGCAGCAGCGTCCTGTGTTCACAGACTCCAACATGCCCAGGATTCGTTGCCACTGAAGCTTGCGACCAAGCTCCGACATACTGCGAACCTGATTCTCGTGTCGGGCCCCCATGTGCAATGCTTTCATGATGCTCTGTCTTGGCATCACCACGAATGGGGCGCCAACCATCTGCCTCGCATCTGCCGTGGCAGAGAGCGGGGATGCCATGGAGGCCACAGCACATGTCTCAACCGCCCTACATCGCGGCGTTGGAGCAAAGATGAAACGTTCTTCGGCACGGGTCACGTCAAGAGCTGTCAAGAGCACTTTGCAACCCGCGAGCCGGCCCTGGCAGGGCGATGCAGGGCGCAGCAGTGGCGCGGGCCCGTGCCTGGGAAGCCATCTCTTCCGACAGCATGCGCTTGACCTCGACGAGGGGCAAAAGAGTGCATGGTTTGAACGGAACGATGCAGTGCGCACAGTGTGCATATGAGATGCCCGAGCCGAAGACCTCGCCAAGCTCTAAGGATAAGGTGCCCCGAAGTGCGACCAGTGAAGCCTGTCCATCAAATCTGATCATGTCATCCCCATTTCCCGCTCCCATCTCAAGCACCTCGGTCTGGGCAATCTGCTCGGATTGGATCTGCTGAGAAGGAGGTAGGTCAGCCTTCCGTTCCCCGTACAAGGTGAACACAGTCTCGCAAAAATCTAAAAAAGAACGCGTCCAGACCCAGGCGACCTCTGACACCTCACCGAAGGACATCCGCAGCTCGGCAAAGCCTTTCTGCAGCTCCTGGCAGCGAGATGCACAGCGATTTCAGCTGGGCGGCAGGAGCACATCCCTTCCGATCTTTTTTGCTGCGTTTGTCAGCGAGGCTCGTCCGCACTGCTCATCGCCTCAGGCAGCAGGGGCTGGAGGCCAGGAAGAGTGGAGTAAAGAGTAACTGCTCGCCTCTGCCAAAGCCCTTTGAAAGGCATATGGCCGGTCTCGCGGGAGGACGACCTGGCAAAGCCTAATTCCCTGTTCGCCATACAAGTACTGGTGCTAGTACCACGATAACGACGACGACCACTCTAATTACAACTGTCTATTGCTGCTACTGCTGCTAATGCCACAGGTACCACTGGCACTACTGATATTACTGGACTGGTACTACATGCCCTACAGGCACTGCAGGCAGTGCAGGAGGTACTTACTACTTACTACGGCTTCTTCTTCTACTCCTACTGCTACCACTGCAACTGCTACTGCCCCCAGTGGTCGCTCATCCTTTCGGAGCCCAGAGGTGAATATATCCCATATCCACCCCGAGCAATGACAGTAGGGCATGGGAACTACTCAGAGCCTGGGGCGGTACGAGCTGTGCGAGCTTTTCGCGGGCCGCACGAGGTAGCGAGGACTGCAAGGCCTCGGAAACTCAGCGGCGGCGCTTCGGCTGCGACACGCTGCGCTTCTCGCTCGGCTTCGAACCCGGATCTTCTTCTCCCGCGTATCGAGGCGAGCCTACTCGGCTCAAGGCTGCGCTCTAGACTGGGAACAGTCGGAACTGTAGGCTGCATGTCGAAGAGTTGCAAGTGCCGCCTCCCATCTTCGGAGGGCAGCTTCCCATGCCTTCGGGCTGGCACAAAATCGCTCCAAGCCTAATCCCTAAACCCTGCGACTAACCCTGCAAACCTTGGTTCAACGCCAAGTGCCTGGAGCTCCGAGCCTTGCAGCTGCTCGGACGTGGAATCCGAGCCTTTTCCGGGCTCCCTGCAGTTGGAAAAGTTGGAAAAACTTCTGAAGTTGTTTTTGCACAAACTCAATCAATCGGAAGTCCCTGTAGCAAAGTGGCACAATCTCCACATCATCCTCGGACTCCTTGAAGGTCAAAGGCCGCACGGGAGCAGCCACTGATCTTCTCACCGCCCCTCTCGCAACCCTCTCGCTACCTCCTCTTTGACCTCGCCCTTCACAGCCGTTCCTCCTTGGCACGGAACGAGAGAGAGAGCGAGAGAGAGAGGGAGAGAGCGAGAGCCGGCACGGGAAACTTGCTGCAGCTGCGGTCAGAACCCAGAACCCCATCCCATCCCAAACGGAAACTCTTTAGGCCGTGCGGAGCACGAGATCCACGCGGCTGTGCGCCTGCGGCTTCCTCCGATCTGTGAGAATCGCCGCCAGATGAGGGGCCGTGTTGCAAACCTTTGCGTGGAGGGTGCGGAGGAGCTCCCCAAGGTAATGGGTGGATGGGTGACCTATGTTGACCTGCGATCTCTAGCAATCCCTGGAAGCTGACAGCAGTCGGCAAAACAACCGCCGCACTCTGGCCGTCGTTGAACCAAAACTGAGCACTCACGACGGACCCTTCTTTTCCGTCGTGTGGTAGCAGTGCTGTAGCTCGCCGTTCGGTGACGCAACAGGTTGGAACGACGTGACTAGCCGGTGCCGGGGCGCACTCCGGAACCGCCGTGCGCACCGACTCCCCACACCGCGCCGGCTCAGTAGTTGAAGCCCTGCGCGATGTTCAGCAGCTCGTCGGCTGCGTCGGTGGTGGCGTACTCGATGTCTGTCGCCGCCTGGGCAAAGATCGCCAGGATCTCGTCGATGGGGCCGTGGACTCGAGTCCATCCCTCCTTGTCTGCCCTGCTGAAGTCGTCGCGTGACACTGCATGGGCGATGTTGGCTTTGGAGGGCACCCTCTCAAACTCGACAAGCCATCCCTGGCCAGGGACAAGAACGCCGACTCGGCGTCGCCGAGATCATCCCGTTGACCGCCGTGTCTTTGCCGTACCCCGTCGTCAGCGTCGCTTGGCCGGCGGCATTGTCTATGAAGGCAACGATCGTCGCCGGTAGACTGGCGAAGGTGACAAAGGCGACGAGCTGGGCCAGGACCCGAGCATGTAAATGTATGCTTTTCTCGCCGAGAAAATGTGCACGAACCGAACCGAAGAGGAGCGACGCCATGGTCGTAAAAGGCGCGATCGCCGGTCCGCAGGACATACCCCTAGCCGTTGCTCGCCCTTTGTTTCGGCATCGGAAAGACGCCGACCGGCACGTATCGGCATGTGCCCCGCCTTGCGCTTGAGCTCGTCGTCCGCGAAGAAGGCGTGTAAAAGATGGCCACGTCGATGTTCTCAGCCCGGAAGGGGATGAACTTCGGCCTAATCGTCGGCAGGATGCAGACCAATGACCGCAGCGCCGCGCTGAGGCCTGTCGATAGGGCCGAAGAAGAACATGCCGCAGCGTCTGCCGCCCTAGCGTACACCGCCTTGGTCGCCGCCTTGACCACGGAACCGAACGCCGCCTGGGTGAGGAAGGAGACTCTGCCCGCCAGCTTCGCCGCCTCGTCGGGCGTCAGGCTGTCGTCCTCCAATGCCCGCCGTAGCTGGCCAAAATCTTCTCGACCCGGGCTGTCGTGGGGCTCACGGTGACCCCTTCGTCGTCGATCTTCAAGTTGACCCCTGCGCAACATGCTCCTTGGCCGGGTGCTGGGCTTTCGACACCTTAGTCAAAGCCGAGCGCCGTGAAGAGGTCCTGGAAGGAGGCCATCGCGACTCGCCGAGGAACCTGTCGTCGAGGCCGGTAAAGTCATCCACGGGGTGGCCCGGCGCAAGAAGCAGTAGCACTCGAAGGAGCTGCTGCAGTGCGTCGGCTCCTCTATTTTTGTTCCATACCGACGCCGTGGCACCGAAGTTCATGGCCAGGTGGTACCAGAGGTCACACCGTACGGAAACGTGCGGCACCGGCCGGGCCTTCCACGGCATCGCCTTGGTTGGAGGAGTGGGCGGCATAGCGTCGAGAGGATCTAGGAGCAAAAGCTGAACGACGTCGAGCCAGAAGTGCTGTCGACGTTCGTCGTTTGCGGTTGTTACTGACACACGTGTTTCACAACAAGAAACAGGAGGCTGGACCCGTCTGAGAAAAGCCAGCGCAGCCATCCCCGAAGCAGCCCCAAAGTTTTTTTTATTGCTATTTTTTCCCTCCTACCTAGCAAGGACGAAGATTGCTATAGTATCCTGCCTTTCTTGGCATGATGGTGCGACCGCGGGCACGTGGGGCGGCTTTAAAATCTATTGATTTTGCCTGTTTGTGTTGGCATAAGGAGCAAAGGGACGAGCCATGTATGATTCCCAAATGAACTTGTTCGTGTAGACCAACCAGTTTTGCCTAGGTCCCCTACCCTCCTTTTGCCAATGTGGAACATCTGTGCCGAATCTGGCTGGTAACTTACTTGGCGTAAAGGGTCTTGCTGGGGCGCACGCATAATATGTCCAGCCAGCTTCGCGCATTTTTCCATCAACATCTCTGAAAGCAGTTTTACATTTTTCCCCAGCTATTTCTGCAATAGCTCTCTCAATGACTCTTGCATTCGTGTTTGCTTCTTTTGCATAAGTGGTATCTATTCCTAAAATCTTCCGTACGCCTCGCAGCTGGAAAGCGTTAACTTTTTTCTGCATGGCCTGTGTCAAATGAACAGTTTCAAGCCAATACAGCAACTTGTTCTTGATGATGGCATCATACACATGTAGTTTCCAATGCTTAGGGCAGTTGACGGATTTCCAGAAAGCATTCAGCTCGAACCATAACTTGAGAGTTTGATGCATTTTATGGTTGATTTCATGCCTGATGCCCATTGCCTGGGTAATTTCACGTCCTAAATAATTTGCCTCATTCACCCTTGTTAGTCGCGTGCCATCTGCGAACTTAATGATAGTGTTACCGTTCAATGCAATATCAGAACAGTTCTCTCTGTTCATCTTAGCCCAAATTGAGCTGATACCTTCTCTATTCGTGCAACAGGTTATTGCATAATACACTCTGTCAAAGTCAAGCCCTTCGAACCGTGCATTTCGCGTTCTTGCTGTGAAATTCCTGCTGATGTCATGATCAATAACGCTCATGACCAGAACAAACAGAAACGGTGAAAGAGGACAGCCCTGTCTAATACCTGAACTCTGAACAGCCACAAAGTGGTGAAATAGACTGATGCTTGTGTCCCGGCTGCGGCTGGCATCAGCGCACTCCTGCGCTGGCCCCTCCTTCGGTCCAAGTGCGTGGACAAGAAAGCAGTACTGTCGTCTCATACTCTTAACACTCAAAGGCAACGGCTCCTGGTCCTTCTTCAAATGTAAGGGTTCCTCAGTCCAAGGGTGTTCACTTCGATCCCAGCGATCTCGGTCTTCGTGACCGCTGCCTCGACCCTCATCATGCCTCCCGCTGAGCTGACGTCTTCGATTTCCGCTGCAAGACTTCATAGACCTTTTAGGATCCTCTTAGGCTCCAGAAGTGACCTCTGGCCTTTGCCACGAGCGTTGGCGCTTGTAACTCGCCTGGGGTCGCTTGCATTGGCCACTCTGGCGACCCCACACAGACAACGAAATCAGGCCCTGGGCCTCCTCCGCCGCCTGGTCCTGCGAGTATGCATGGGACCAGGTGCGATGGCGCCCTGCGCGGCCAAGCTTGGGAAGAAGCTATCCCTCGCACTCGTCCGGCCTTATGCAAGCGTTGTATCGAATATCCGAACAGGTTTGAAGCTTGCATCTAATGACCATGAGATTCCCTCGACGGCATAGCTAGGTTTCGTTGCTGCGTGGCCTGGTTCCGATGCCGGCCGGGGTGACTGATGTGAATGTCCTCAGTACGCGATTCGCCGAAAACATCGCAAGAGAGAGGCACTCTCCAGGCCTCGGGGAGACTGCTTTGCCATGTAGGGCGCGTGAATCTCAGGCGAAAGCCGACGAGCAAGCCAGGAGCAATCACGAAGGCTTCAGCCAGAGCTGTGAAGACTGGCTGAAGGCAACTCAGGCTGTCAAACGACCGTCGCCCGCCCTGTGCCTTGCAACGGTACTTGCAGTGCCTCGCCGTGCACTCCGCGTTCTGCTTGTAGCAAACCTAGGCAGCTTCTGGACGGAGACCTTCAATGCTTAGAAACTTGTAAAATTGGGCCCAGAAGCGCTGTACTGTCGGTACAGCCACGACTCGGCCTGGGAGTTGGCACCCAGATTGATTGATTGATTGATTGATTGCCTGTGGGTGCGAAGACCCTTGCATTTGCAAGGCAAAGGAGGCTGCCCCGTGCTGTACACGCAGACAGCACTCACACACTGGACGTCTGCACAAGGGCAGAGTTGCGAACAGCTCTGCACAAACAAACAACTGGACATGGCATAGACTACAGAAAATGCCCACTGGACAACCCAGATAGCAGGACTTGAGAACCGGAGGCATGGAGAACGAAAGCTCGGCGATTTGTTATCAGGTGGATGTTGGCGGAAGTAGTAGTACTAGTAGTCGTCGTCGCAATAATAGTAGTAGTAGTAGTAGTAGTAGCAGTAGAAGTAGAAGTAGAAGTAGAAGTAGTAGTAGTAGTAGCAGCAGCAGCAGGAGCAGTAGCAGTAGCAATAGCAGTAGCAGTAGGAGTAGGAGTAGTAGTAGTAGTAGTAGTAGTAGTAGTAGGAGTAGGAGTAGCAGTAGCAGTAGGAGTAGGAGTAGGAGTAGTAGTAGTAGTAGTGGTGGTGGCTATTGTTGTTATTGTTGTCGTCGTCGCACTAGCACGAGCACGAGCACCAGCACTAGCGCCAGCACGAGCACTGCAAAGGCACTGGCACTGGGACTGGCATTAGCACTACTGGTACTGATATTGGTACCGGGACTGGTGCTGGTGCTGATGCTGGTACTGGTAGCAGCAGCAGCAGCAGCATCGGCAGCAATAGTAGTAGTAGTAGTAGTAGTAGTAGTAGTCGTGGTGGTGGTGGTGGTGGATAGGAGGAGGACGAGGAGTCATCTCTCAGAGTGCTCCCCAGCCGCGCTACCAAACATCGGACACGTTACGCAAGCAGTTGTGCAGGAGGCAGCCGCAAATGAGTTCTATAGCTATTCAGCTTTGCTGGCTTTTAGCCCGCTCCACCCCTTCCACAAACCGGCGAATCCTGCGAACATTTCAACTTCCCCCACCTTTCAATTTCCCCCGCCCTCCCAACCCATCACCCCCCGTAAATTGATACTATCAACAATTTGCTGGTTGCTGGTCCTGATCTGCCTCTCTGCCAAAACCGCAAGACTTGACTCAAGCCCTGCTCCACGAGCTTTCGTGACATGAGTGTTGGCCTGCCTCTTCCACACTTTCGAGGCAATTGTGCTCGAGACCTTGGCCAAGCAGGATCCTAGAGCTCCTGTGCATTTCTCTTCCACAGGCTTTGTCACCGCTTTCACGGTCAGCGGCCTCTGTTTGCCTGGTGCTGCACACTTTGATGCAGTCTCAGCATTAAGTTGGAAACCCGACTGCGAGCTCATTTACATAGTCTGCTGAAACATCTAATTGTCATGATTTCTCCGAGCTTTCTTGAACAACACATGCCCTTGCTCACGAAAAGGTGTGATTCGGGGTCCTCAGCAACAACCACATTCCTGGAGCCTGTCTATCGTGCACAATCAACCTACCCGTTGCTTTGCCTCCTCTTGTTTTCAGCCGAAAGTGCGCAGCCACAGGGGCGTATCACCCTCCCGTCGGCAGGAACTGCCAGCAGAGATGAGGCTCAGCGCACCGCTGCTAGAGATCCTCGCAGGCTTTAGCGGGAGGTGCTTGGGTTTCGTACTGAGGACAAGGCAGGAAAGCAAGGCCGGAGGTTGAGAGCTGCATGCAGTCACATTGGTCGTGCATCGGAGTTTATTGGGGGCTTCAGGGAAGGCTTTGATCAGTAACCCGACACAACTTGTCTGAAGCAAGCACCTGAAGTAGTCTGGATGTCAGGTGTTTGTTGTCCATGGCTCCTGTTGTGAGACAAATGGAGCTCTTCCAGGTTCGGGCAGTGCTCCAGAAATCGCGCCAACAATTCCTGGGCAAGGGGATCTGCAAACACCAAATCGGGTTTCTTGCATCCAAACTTGATTCAAGGTCGGGTGGCGGCTCCCGCATCGTCGAGGTCGTTCTTGAACAGCTTGAGGACCTCGCAGAGCAAGGCCGGACAAGCCGGGTCAACTCATCTGCCTGGTTTCCTTGGCAGGCCATACTTCTACACGGTGATTTCTACGGAGACGCGGCGCTTCTGGTGCTGGTCTGCCGGCGTGTTCATCAGTTCTAGGTGAGATCGGCTGTTGGCCACCCAAAGGCTGTGGAATCACTCATGGCGAAAAGCGCTTTCTGTTCCGTACCGGTCCATGCACACAGTGGGAATTGGGAATTGCACCGGCTTTGCCTTGAGCCGACGGCAGCGACTGCAAAGGTCCAGGATGCAGCGCAGGCCACGGCCAGAGAAGCTGTTGTCCTTGCTGCACGGTGCAGTGCTTACAATCTGGATAAGCAGCTTCGGCTGATACGGCAAAGGCTGAGGATTCAACCGCTAGTCAGCATTCAGAAGGCAATCACTGCACACGGGAAGTTGGTTAGAGTGCATGCAGCCCCCGCTGCTAAGTTTCGCTGCACGTTTCCAAGGCCTGCCAGTATGCTGCTGACATCCCGATCAATCCAACAGAACTCAAAAGCCGGGATGCCGAAAAGTCGACTTCTTCGTAGTCGTTGTCATACTCTTCGCAGAGATCCAACCTCTGAGCTGAGCTGCCGTGCGGATCCATAACTGTTACATAACACAGGTCTGGACCCAAGGAGATGTGAGCAGTTCCTTCTTGTAGCATATCCAAACGCCCAGAAAGGCCATATGACTTCCTCCGGCTACTTCGACAGTATCTTTGTCGGTTATCGCTCCTGCTCTACTCTGACTCAGCAACCGCTCTTCCAGACGAGCCAATTCATCCAATGCTGCCTTCTCAATATGCTGCCGCGTGGCCGTGTAATGTCCGCATCACTGAGACCCTGGAGGCTTCTACAATGATCTTGCGTGCCCGAAGTGCGAAACTAGCAATGGCAGCAAAACTTGGCAAGGCATTTTGCACAATGCCTGAGAACTTCAGCAGAAGCTGTCCAATAGCTTGAGAGGAACACAAAATGAGCCGAGCACACCCACGCACCATGATGGGGCCTGTTTGGCGAAGTTCAACACACCTCTGCGGCGTCCTTTGCCACCGCCTTTGCCCATCCGTTCAGGGCCAAACGACCCGCACCATCCCGCTCACAAACAGAGAAGGGCTGGTGCACTGAAGCAAAGCAGCGACCGCCACCGCCCTCGTCATGTCTACTTCTGCCAACAGTACTTATTGGTAGGCTTGAGAGAGCGATGGTCGGCAATAGCACTGTTTATGACGCTGCCAAAGTATTAGCCCGTGTTGGGCTACTCACCCTCGTGCTATTATCGAACATACCAAGCATGCCGACGGGATTGAGGGTCAGCTCAGGTGCATTTTCTTAGGGAAACCATTTTCTGGTTGTACTAAATGCAGTCATGGACTACAGCTGCTCAAGAATCGACTTCACTGCCATGCGGAGGCTGTTGAGCCGAAACTGACTAAACGCTCTCCCGCATCGACATCTTGGACTGCAATTGAGCACCGCTGAGGCTTCTAGGACGACGGACACGTTACTTCGGGACGGCGCGTTTCCAAGGCAGCCTTCCGACTTCAACATCAGTTCGTGCTCTCTTGTCGCAAGGCGCCTCGGACGCACGGCCCACTTGCTCAAAGAACTGGACCTGACAGGGCCATTGCACAATTTCGCACACTCAATTGAACACTGTGCTGAGCCCCTGATGTGCACGTCAATCGAAGCGCCAACGAATGCATCCCGTTGGTTGCAGCAAGCTTTCGGGGGCAAAGGCAAGGATTTGTCCCGGAGTTCTCCCGCCCCTCTGCCTTGGCCTCCATCTCTGCTGACTTTGCTGTGGCAGGAAAAGCCTTGTGCACAGTGGATGTTGTTGGCGACAGGCTACATCACCGCCGGTACTCAAACGTGCCAATTGATGATTGCTGCGAAGCCCAATTCGCACATTTATCGCTCACAACAGTTCCCAGGATGAAATTGCGAGTACATTACCATACCTTGCTTCGTCTAGTGGCAAAATGGCTTGTGTGCAGAGGCATGTATTCATAAACGTGCACACGTCACATAAACTAAACGAGCCGGAACTGCGATGCTTTCATGTCGTGCACGCGTACTTCAGTCGGCAATGATATGACTGCATCCCCCCTCCTTTAACACGTGGGGGGGGCCCAAATATGCCCAAATTGTAGAATTACAATTTGTGCTTGTCGTTGCAGGAAGCGATGCTAAATGTAGGTTTTTTGTTTTCGGGGTTGCATGATCTGCGAAGAATGACAAAGCATATAACAGCATGAACTCTTGCCGATCGCGCAACCCTTTCTTTCTCCTGACTGCGAATGGCTATGATAGTGGCAACATGGGCGGAGCCAAAACCTCGATGTCCTGTAATGTCCTGCACAAACTGCTGCAAGCGTCGCAGGGCCTCGTCTTTTTCTGGGAGCAGTCCCAGTAAAAGCCAAAGCACGGATTTTCCGTACTCGGGCGAGCTCCGCCCAGCCAATTTGACATCGAACATGCACTGTGCGCGGATGCACACTTCCTTCCAGGGCACCGCGCGCTTGGGGATTCGGAAGTTCCCCTGACTGTCCAAAGCGCGCGGTGCCCTGGAAGGAAGTGTGCATCCGCGCACAGCGCATGTTCGATGTCAAATTGGCTGGGCGGAGCTCGCCCGAGTACGGAAAATCCGTGCTCTGGCTTTTGCTGGGACTGCTCCCAGAAAAAGACGAGGCCCTGCGACGCTTGCAGCAGTTTGTACAGGANGATGTCAAATTGGCTGGGCGGAGCTCGCCCGAGTACGGAAAATCCGTGCTCTGGCTTTTGCTGGGACTGCTCCCAGAAAAAGACGAGGCCCTGCGACGCTTGCAGCAGTTTGTACAGGAGTAGATGGCATTGGCCAGGGACGGGTTGCCTCGCCAAGCGGCCTGCAGAAGGAAAGCAGCAGGCGAGGTTGGAAGGATCTCTACCAAGCCAGATGGCCTTCCTCTGCGAAACGGGCGACGCCCATTTGGGGCTTCGGTGTCTGAAAGCAACCCCCCGATCTCAGCTCGAGAATGGGGGGTTGCTTTTTGGGGCTCCCAAGGCTGGAAACTAGCCAAAAGCAACTTTAAAATCTTTCTATGAACAAGGACACGAGTCTTATATGGACAAAAACACAAATACTCCAGACCATGTTGGCTACAGAAAAGACGCAGTAAATTATATTGCCTGACTGGAATCTGGATGCTCTGTATTGCGACTCATGACATCTGTCCAACAATCCACGGGACGACAACTAATCAAAGCAAAATGCCTGCAACAATCCCAGAGCCACATCTGCTGCACACCACGTTTCTTCTAGCTATCACATGCTATCACAGAAATTGGGGGTCGCAAGGCATTCTAGATATCCAAGGTGTCTGAACATGCCCGACCCCCTCCCCCCGCCGGCACATGAACTTCCTGACAAGGCGCTGTAACTGTAGACAAGCCTCTCTGCAATTATGCGCCCCCCACATCCTACACTTAATAAGGGAGGGGCGATATCCCACTGTCGTGCTGGACAAGCGAGAGCCCAGAATGCCGGCCCTTTCCCTCGACTGCAACGTCGACTCCAATCGCTTCGAAGATGCCCGCGGCATCGCGAAAAGCTTGCAACGAGTCGATCCGGCAGTTGTCCACCTGGGATCATGTGACAGTGCTTGCCGGTGGCAGCCGAATGCACAAGGCTAAATCAGTCACGTGTCCAACTAGGCGGCCTATTGCAATTTACGTCTGCCTGAAAGATAAGATAGGGTAAATCTTCGAACATCGTCGACCTTGAAAATCCTTGCGCACATCTGCTCCAGACGGGGCAGAGAGGCTCAATGGGGCTTGGAAAGGACTCCCCCGCCTCTCGCCTCTTGCAAAACTAGCCGTCGAATGCGAAGGGATCAGGTCATGTCTGGTGTTCAGGGCAGTTCTTTTGCCTCCACCCGGCCTGACGGCTGCGTAACATGAAAGCTGTCGTTGACCGCAGATGCGCATGAACAACGCTTCTGCTTCCAATGCAGCCATCCCACTCCACCTCTGCGGCCAACGTCGATCCACTGCGCAGCGAGGTCACAAAGGCTGGTACCACCGGCCCTGATGAGATTTGTAGTTCTATCTTTGAGGCTCCGAGCTTTTCATCTTGGCTTCTGCTGAGAGCCTTCTCAGTCCTACATCATCATCGCTCACGGGTGCTCTGCTTCACAGTGACTGGGTCCGAAATAGCTTCCATGGCCATGTCCACCCCCTCGTCGGCCTCATCGGATGCAGCAAAACCACCGGCCGCGACGAGAGTGCCCCCAGGGCGCAGCGACTGGCGAAGTCGCCCGGGGAGGGAGTACGCTGCCAGCGCCTTGGATTTGGACTTGCGGCTGCTGGAGCGGTTTTGTGAGAAAGTGGGTCCGCAGGGCTCTTTTTCATTTTTGTTATTCGGGCTTCTCGTCTGGCAAGGTTTGCTTCATGGCTCTGTCTCTAACGTCGTACTGAAGAAGGACACCTCCAACACCCGCAAGCCCTTGGTCCCCGGCACGCGCACCGGCAGCGGCGACTTCACGTACCAGCGGCTGCTGGCATTCACAGCCTGGACATGAAGCCTCACCGATCAACATCCCACAATGCCTGGAAACAAATCCTGCAATGAACTGAAACTATGTGTCCGTTGTGACATGCACCGGTAGCTGCGCGATCGGGCGTCAGTCTTTGCTTTCATCATTCTGACAGTGACGCAAGATACACCACGACAGGGTGCTCTTCGGCTGCCCAGCAGCATACATCTGCTCAGTGCCGAAGTAGATGTCTGTGTGGTAGCCTGAACCCAACAGTAGAACGTCAGATTCTCCATCGAAACTCGAGCGCGAGATTGTATTCAGATCCTAGGGAGCAAGCAACTCAATGTGGGGTCGCTGAGCCGGGAGGCCGCAGATCTCGCCCGGCGAGTTGAGAGCTTCAAACATGGCCTGGAAGTGCCTGCAAGAGGAACTCTGGGGCAATTTCCATTCACATAGCTCGACATCTCTGGAACCAGAAAGCGCTTGGAATCTATCTCTCGGGTTGTGCTTTCCGGGCCGAGTCTCACACAGCACAGTGGGTCATCTCTAAAACCAGCACGTAAAGGCTGATGCGTTGACATCATGTTGGATACTTGTTGGATGCTTCCGCACGAGATCTCTTTCGAAATTGCGTGCAGAGTTTGTGTAAAGGACCTTGAAAGTCAGGACCTATCATAGCACTTACCTGGCCGAAATGATGCTAGCTGAAAAGCGCCCAAAGAATTAAAGGTTCTCTTTGTCGTTTGGTACGTAATCAGGAGTTCCGCCCAGAGATCCTGCGGTCCGGCAGTAGTCGAGATGCACCCTCACATAATCGTCAACCACTGAAGACCCAGCCCCACCAGCTCTGCGTGCACCTGCGATGAACCACGTAGGCATAGTTCGCAATGGGAGAGCATCTCACTCGAGCGAAGCTCCCCAAAGCTGGCTCCTCAGCGACTCGCCCCAGAAGAGCAGCCCTACATCTTCGCCACAAGCCTGGCCCTCCTCCTCCTCCTCCTCTCCACGCGTCCCAGAAACTCTGAAGTCCGGCCGTGCTGCGAGGTCGGCACATCGGAACTCTTGGTCGTTGCCTCTTCAGGGCATGCTCAAAACTGGGAGCATGTGTGCAACAGTGTCATGATCCTACGACATCACAATCGCTACGCTCAGTATTCGAAAACTTGGCAAGCCGCACTCGCAGTCTTGTGAACACGCCTTCAACTGCTAGATCGCCCAACCGATACACCTCCCGAAGCTGAAACACGTTGCTCCGAGCTGCGTCCAAGAATGGCGACATCAAAGTCTGGCACGGTGTTGACGACCTCCTCTGCAAGCATGGACTCAGAAGAAGCCGCCCTAAGCGACGCAGCCACCCGGCCTGAATGCTGCGTGCCAGAGAACCGCTGCGCCAATCCACAAAGTCCTGCATGTAGTCAAGGCTCCAGCAAAAGATGGACCCAGGCACATGTATATGACCTTCACAAGACTGAAACCAGCAAAGCTCCCGTGTGAATCCTACACCCCCCCCTTTCGCTCTCTGGTCTTGAAGATGGGCTCTCATTGCGGACCCTATGCTAGTAGCTGAGGATAGCTGGGGGAGCCCGATTCAATGTAGGCGGTTCAACCAAGGAAGGCCTTCCGACAGAGCCCCATACCGACATGAAAAGAAGTAGCAGAAGAGCAAAGTTCCAATTGGGATATCCGGTCCTCGATGATCAAGCACAGATCCTTGCCAGGCAAAAACTCATGCATCACGATCAGAATGTGGTCAACAAAGAGAAAAGAAGCGCGCGACAGGAAGTCTTCAGCCTAGAGAATGCCAGTACGAGACGTGCATGCATCGCACGCGTTAGATGCGTCTCGCTCGGACGAGGCCCAGTCCCAGGCAGTCTTGGAAGCCTAGTCCTAGGAAGGTCCAGAACCGGGCCGGGGCCCCAGAAAAAACGCCGGGCTGCAGCTTCCACCGACTCGCACTGCCTGGGGGCACACTTGGGACAGAGAAGGATGGAGCCTACAGTGCCTACAGTGCCCACAGCAAGCACGCGGCTCGGGACGACTTCAACATCCCGGTAGCTTCGCTGCAAGAGACATGCTGTATGCCGTCTGCAAATCCTCGCTTGTTCCCTGCCAAGTGTCTTGACAACCACTGCATGGCCACCTGGGGGATGGCGCAGGCTGATCACTTCCCACACTGCCGCAACTGTCTCTCGTGTGCCCGCCTCCCCTGCCCCTAGGGGTGGCAAGCAATTCCATATGAGCCTTCTCCCGCAAACGCCCTGCCCCCTCACGCCTGGCCCACAACCCTAACTTTGCGGGTTTGCAAGATCCAGATTCAGCTCGTCCGGGGCGCGTATGCGCTGGTACGCGGAGTCCCGCACCCGAGTAGCGACCAGAGGGATGCCTTCGTCCGTGAGCTTCTTCCAGAATCCTCAGAGGCGACGACCCCACACTTCCAGGAGTGCGATGCTGGCATGGTCCCAAATGCGAAGGGAGAGGCCCGGCTTCATTCTCAACTGCAGCTAAGTAAAGAAACAAAAGTCGCAGCGAAACCTGCACAAAGAGCATTGTCTGCCAATGTACAGGACCTTCACCTCCCTGCTAATGGCTTTGGAAACACTCGTATGCTGGCAACCGAAGCTCGAACTTGGCGGTCAGTCGCCTTCCTTGCGGTAATGAAACCGCCGTACCTCTCGAGTGCGGACACACTGCTGAGTTTGCACGTTCAAATGTGCCCATCCTGTCGAGTCTGAAAGCGCGTGGATCGGAGTAGAAGTCATGACAGTGAGGGCAGCCTGAACACACTAGATCAAGCAGAAAAACGATCACGTGGGAGTTTCATGTTGTCGTGTGCAGCAAACCATCACACTCTTGAAAAAGCAGCTCACTGATTTTGGCCGACAGAAACTCGCTTACCAATGCATGCTTTCCGGAAGTTGATATCTTGCGAGCTATCCTCCATGAAACCCTGGACATGAAGCTGACAAACCATCCACAAGGGAGTCCGAGTCCCCTCAATGCTCTCCAACTTGGATGCTCTCCAGGTTGCAGCACTGGCTCCTCGCCCAGCGCCGGCGAAACTCCCGTCAAAGCAACCGCGGCAAGGCCCAGCCGGTCCAGCAAAAACATCCCTCACGCCGGCACAGCCGAAGCTCCCTGAGCCGACAGAAAGAAAGGGACACAATGTCACAAGGCTGCTGTGCACGGCCAGCGGGTCTTACCCCGAGGGCAAATTATTAGCCAGAGCGTCCCAGCGGGAGTCTTGCGTGATGGCCACCCCAGTCGTGCTTTCGGTGGCCGGCTTGCGAGGGCCATATCACCTGCCAAGAACGCAGCTTGCAGGACTTGGGCTTCGGGCCTCGGGCCTCGACCATGCACATTCCTGACGAAGTCCGCATGCAGAGGCTTTCCGACAGGACCAAGGCTAGTCCCCAAGCTTGGTCATGGAAGGGCCAACCAAAACCAACTTCTGCGCCAAGTGGCAGTTGTGGCGGCTCTTTGGCATCCACTGCTTTCGTCGGGCACGCCATTGTTTGGGTGTGCAGTGATCATGGCCACAGGTTTTGCGAGTTTCCGAGGGTTGGGAGGCCAGCGGCGGGGCTGAATCGTTGAAGGCCAGCTTTGGCTTGTGCAAGAAGGCTTCCGGCTCCAAGCCGAAGTAGACAAGATGTCAAGTCACACACGGCTACCTTTGCCACCAGCCCTAAGTTGAAAAGCAAGCCTTGAGAACCATGTGCGGCGACCTATGGCTCTGACAAGCAGGATGTCACTTTGGGCACACGGTGCACCAACATCACCCGGACTCCACTTGCAGTACTTCCCCTCTGGCCCCAAACCACACGCTGTCCTTCTCGGCACCGCCCTAGTACATTACATGTGCTAAGCAAGCTTCTGACTTGGCCCAGAGCCGGTGCCGCAAACGATGACATCGTATTCCTCATCCATGACCTCCAGGGCGATGCAGTCTCTTTTGATTCAGTCTGAACTTGAAGCAGCGCACCCGAGAAAAGAACTTCGGAGTTTGTGCTGGCCCTAATCGCAGACTCCACTCGAGCGTGATGCGTTCGTTGCCTCGAGGACTGAAGCCGAGACCCCGCCTGGAGCCTTCGAAAGCTCGGTGCTGCAAAGCTTGAACCAAAGACTGCGGCACCACGAGGGTAGGTGAATGCTGCAGGCGGCTGGACAGAGGAATTGGCTGACCGATGGGTCCTGGGATAGAAGGACACTGGGATCGGAGAAGCCTTCGTCACAGACAGCCTGGCATTCTACTAGGGCTTCAAGAGAAAAAATGCGGCAAGCTCCACCAATTCTGTTCATGGGCAGAAGGCTGGTGCCCTTCATCAGCTGCAGAGGTCTCAAGAACTCTTTTCTGCACTTCCTCGAAACAAGCGTCTTCCTCGCACTCTTCTTCTTCCCCGTCCTCTTCTGTGATGTTGCCTGGATCATGATGTCACACCACAAGAAGGTTTTTACATCTTTAGGGAAGAGCGGCGCACCAACCTAGTACACCAACCTGCCTGCGAGATTGCGTGAACCATGTAGTCGTGCAAGAGGCACTCTGTCACTACATACGTGCATGGCTGGTGAACACGACTCCTGCATACATACATACATCTTCCGGACGCAGCGAGACAGTGCAGCTCGCCTAGCTAGCAGGGCAAGGCGCAATTGGCCCCGCGGCGCTTCTTCTAAGCGCGCACTTGAGTGCCCCCCCCTACAAGTATGCCCGGTCGCGAACAATTGCAGACACACAGGCTCATCAGCAGAACGTGAGGCGGCTTCACCACGGTCATTCAAGACCTGGGATTCTGCGGCACCAGAGCAGATATGCTTGCTTGCTCAAGAGCGCAAGTTGCGAGATTTGCAAAGGCTCTGCACTCTGATTGTCCCCCGTGAGCCATATATTTTCTCTCCGCTGTGCAAGAGAGCACGGTAGTGCCCACGATGGACCGTAGGCCCGAAGTGCAGCGCTGCAGCACAGACCTGATAAAGAAGCCACGTCACCCGGAGATCAGAGGATGACCGAAAGAGCGGGATTCGAAGCACTTCCATCAGGTCTGGAAAAGCTTCAACATCTTTCACAATGGCTCCTCCGTGACGCTGCCTGAATCGGGACAAGTGGATGCATATAAGTCTGGACTAGAGTCGTAGAGTGCCGCGCGGTAGTGGCGAGAATGCCAGGCCTGAATGCAGTGTTGCAGACCCCTGGCTTCCTCCGGCACATCAATGGTGATGGGAGTCACGGTGGAGAACTGCTCACAAACTACTATGCCCTCCTCTTCCAGTCTGCGGAACTGCCATCCCCCCCTGACAGCAGGAAGCCTTAACCTCGGCATTAAATGGAGCAAGAACTCATGCATGTCATGCTGACGGTGTGGTTGAGCCCATGGCCCCAAAAGCATGGTCCATACCATGCATCTCATCAGTAAGAAGGCGGAACGAACCTCCAGCTGTTGCTGCAGCTGTGCGAGCAGGCCAAGTGGGGGTGGGAGGTAAGCTGGACAGACCAGAGAATGGCTAGGATTGAGGCATTCATATAGCAGGCCGTCGTCCCGGTTAAGGAGGACCGATCGCAAGAGAACCTGACAGGCTGCCGGCACCGGGTGGTCAGAAGGAGCATCAAAGGAATGGGAGGGACTGATGACATACGGTGGGTGCGCCTGGTGGCTCAAGGTTTCTGCGGGGCCCGAGAGACCCGGACGGTCCCGACGAATCCTCCCTCCCAGTGGATGAAGCACACAGCACTGATTGAAGCGAAGAACCAGGTCCCAGAGCTGGTGACCCTTGTCCCGGAACGAGTTCGAGTATGAACTCCACCCACTCCGCCTGGGGCTCCGCCACCAGAGTCTTCGCCGACGAGAAGCGCTTCAGTGTGTCCCCGTTCACCAACTCGATCATCGAGTCAATGTCCTGGAGGAGGTGCCACGGACTCTCGGGGATCGAGCTGGGCCGTCTGCGGATTCTACTGCGTAAAGGTCCATTGATTCCCCTGTGTCAGCCACCCCACCCCGGTGGCGCTCTTCAGCAAGGCGACTAGGCCGACTAGGAGTGTCTCCGGTCAAGGATGCCAGCCGTGGCCCCACTCCGAAGAACCGCTCCAGTCCTCTTGGCGGGACTGAGGATGGGAGCGCTTGTTCTTGCCCCCGCCCTCTCCCTTTCTGGCTGTTGGGATTCGTCAAGTACAGCCCCGGCTCGGAACTCGTGGCTCCCGGCGTCGCTCCGGCATCCTCACTCTTTTCCGAGGCCTGTGTGCGAGGATCGGTAAACAGAGGGCCTGCGTGCCTTTCAGCATTGGCTGTGTGCCTTCATGTACGTTCCGCCTTCTGTTGGTTCCACCTGCACAGCTGCGCCTTCGCAGTGCGCATCTGCCCTGCTGTGCTTTAAACGAGTGGGTTTAGGTCTCGGTGGCCTTGCCTCTCGTGTCAGCGGCCCAGTGCCTCTTTCATGCTCATGCCCGGCAAGTGTCCTTGTCCTGGAAGTCCATCGAGACCTGCCCGTCGTGGCCTACACATCCGCCTAAAGGTACTGAAGACTAGGCACCAGGTCTGCATGATGGGCCCGTCCTGGAAGATGGCCAGGTCCCTAAAAGTCGAGGTGGCAGAGGAAACCGCCGGTCACCTCCACAGCCCCCGGCCGGCGCCTCGTACAAGGCCCTTCTTCTCTGCCTGGGCAGGTTCATTCGACTTTTCGAGGCCCATGGAGTTCTGGTCGGACTGCTAGGGATTATGGTGGAGGACGCTGTGCCTGGTCGCAGGCCCCAGTCACATCAATGTGGTCCTCCTCCCTCGTCGCGTGGTCTACCGCTGTCTGGCTACGCAGGCGATACCCACAGGCAGGGTTTCCCGGCGTCCACTACGACGGTGCCCAGGTGGTCCTTGGCGAGAGTGACGAGCTTAGGAGACCACCTTGGACTTCCTCTGCTGCCGCTGCGATCGTTGCCTTGCCTTAGTCGGACCCCCAAAGGATGCTGGACACGGGTCCTGCTCCAGCAGCGGCTCTGAGACCGAAGGCGACCCTGTCGTCCTACTACCGGGTCTAGGGAGACCGAACAAGCGGAAACATGATGGAACCATCGACTGCTATGCCCGTTGCGGAATGACTGCGGCACAATCTGGCCAGTACGATGCCCCGGGCAGCCGAGGATGGCCGTCTTGAACGGGCTATGAGTCAGCGGCGGCAACGCGAGCTGTCGGATGATGATGAGAGCTCATCTCCAGCCCCTGGTGACGCCCTTCCGCGTCCGGCACCTGATGCTCTCACCTCAGGGACACACGCAGCAAGGGCAGGGCTATGTGCCTGCAAGGCCAGACGACGCTGATGCGACTTATCAGTGCACAGTCTGCGACTATCTCGCCCCGTCATTCAGGCTCCTGCGAGTGCATCTCTCCACCGCGCATGGTCAGAAGGCCAGTCATCGGTATGACGCTCAGCGATTCCGGCGTGAATTGCACTCGGTTGATGGCATGCCGACTTGCAGGTTATGTGGGCACGCGTTTCCCCGCTGGACATCCCTCCGCGCCCGCATGGTCGATGCCCACGCCTGGGCTCTCCAGAGGGGGGCTCTACCTGCCCTCCCGCTTCGCTGAACCAATTGGCGGCCACGCCCTCGGGACTCAACGTGCACCTTCAGTCGCATGAAGCATGGACTCAGCTCCAGCCGGCCACTCTTTAGAAGGCTCGAGCACTTAGGAGATCGATGACCAAACCTTGCCAGTTCTGCAAGGAAGGCAGATTTGACCTACAGCATGTTACATGTCTCTCATCCTTAGCTTCCTGCACACCTGGTTGGTACAGCAGTCCCACCGGTTACCCGCCGCTCCTTCACACTCGACTACTCTTGTTACTGATCATGGCGGCGAAGGACACAGACGTGAAGGACCCCAAGGAACTCCGGGTGTTTGCGGCGTTCATGACTCAGGAGCCAACCAAGGAGCCGGTGAGCAGCCGGGCGCTCAACAGAAGAGACGAAGGAGCACGGCACCCGACGATGGAATGCTGCCCTTTAGGCATCTGACGGCGTAGGAAATGCCGCGGCATGCGAACCTGCTGGTGCAGCTGGCGGCGCCGGGAGAGGAAGAAGTGGTGAGGGCGCACCAAGAAGTCCTCCCGCCATAAAGGATCCCAACGGAGTAGTTGCAGGGGCCGCCGAAGAAGCAGAGGGAGGAGTTGTGGCGGGTGCCATTGCCATCGTGGTAGCCGTCGGCGTTGCCATCTCCATGGTGGTTGCTGTGCCACATGCCCTGGAGGGTGAACAGGATCTCACGAGAGCCTGACAGCATCTGTGCCGGGGCGGCGTGTACATTGGCACCGGCAGCCGCCGGCGGAGCAGGGTCCGCAGGGAACGGTCCTGAGGGAGCACTCCATGGCGGAAAAGACTTCGTCTTGGGCTGGGAGGAGGTGGCCCCTTGGGCCTGGCATGACGAGGCAAGCCAGCATGGACCGGTCGAGATGCTGTCACCGGAGTCACTGGACTGGGAGGCAGCAGACCTCGCCTTTTGGGAGCCGGCGTGCGCGTCCTGGCTCGCTCCCTTGCCGAGGTCTTAGCTCTGGGCCCACTCGTCCCCTCCCCTGCGAAGCGGCCTGTGCGCACGGCGCACCAGTCTTGATTCGGGGCACCACCGTCTTCGGCACGGCACCCTTCTTTGGCGGCATGGGTGCTCGAGGCCAGGACACTCCTGAAAAGAGCAAGGGCCCTGCAGGCAATACTGTGAGCCTCTGGGCAGCGGTTGCTCACACTGGTGGCTGCATGACAGAGGACTAGCAGCATCATCACACAACAGCCCACACAGCTGCAGATGTGACAGGTGCAGATTTGAAGCAGGCGGAAGCTCAGGAGGCAATGGCCAATTTGCCGGCAGAGCTGAGCGTCGGGCCGGCAGTGACGGCGAGGTTCCAACGGTCCACAGGCTGTAGAAAGCTAGCCAGAACGCTGAGAGCACACAGGACATGGCAGGGTTACAATAGATCACACTTTCCACACAAGACTCGAGCCAGAGCCTTAACCATACATACATACATACACATACACATACACATACACATGCACATGCACATGCACATACACATACACATACACATACACATACACATATACATATACATATACATACACAGACATACATACATACATAAATACACACATACATACACGTCCATCCATCCATCTATCCATCCATACATGCCTGCGTACATACATACATCCATACATACATACATACATACATACACACGCACATACATGCATGCATGCATACACACTTGCATGCACGCATGTATGCATACATATGTACATAAAAACCTGTTTTTTGCGAACATGTGCACTTGCCTTCAAGACGTTCAACAGACGGGCGTATGCATGTATGTATGTAGGTACATAAGTACGTAGGCAGGTTTGTATGTATGTCCGAAGCTTTACTGTTCGTATGTCAATGTGCATCTTGCACCCTGTATATTCATCATCTACGTCTGTGATTGGCGTGGTTTGATGGTGGCTCTTGTGCTTTCTCAGTTGTTCAAGTTTCACCAGGCTCCCTGACATGGCAGTGTTGCCCTGGCCGTCCAGGAGATTTGCAGAGCACAGCTCACCACATCGCCCCGCGTCAACCCCGAAGTTTACTGTGGCAAAGGCGCCCGCTGCCGCTCCAAGAATCCGCCGCACAGTTTCCGGCATCCCCAGGGCCAGCAGTGCCTGCTGGGAGTTGGAGTCCGTTGCAGGCGCAAGGATGTACGGTGCACAATGGAACGGAGCAAGCAAGGGTCGTGGCGATAGTGCGGCATTACCCGCAATGGAGCAGGAACAAGCAAAGCACTCGCAGAGCAGTAGCAGCAGTAGTAGGTCAAGGTGGTAGGGGCGTAGTTGTAGGAGGAGGAGGAGGAGCGGTAGTTGTACGGGCAGAACTGATATCCTGCAAGCGCGTTTGTCGCTTTCTACTGTTGTGAACACTATTTCCATTGCTATCAGGGCTAAAGACCACTGCCATGCAGCTATTCCACCACTACCACTACTGCTGCTGCTGCTGCTGCTGCTGCTCCTGCTGCTGCTGCTGCTGCTACTACTACTACTGCAATTACTACTACTACTACTACGACGACGACTACTACTACTAGTACGAGTGCTAGTACGAGTACCAGTACTAGTACTAATGCCTAGTAGCAGCAGCAGCCATCGTCGCAACAAGAAGATAACAGAAGCTCCAGGAGAGCTAGAATCGCTTCACAGCTTCACGCCCGGATGCTGAAACAGACCGGTGCTACCTCAACGCCGGCCGCGGTGGAAGCTGGCCAAGGCTCCATCAGCTGCGAAGCATCCAAAGCAATCAGTGCCTGGAGGAGTTCATCATGGATCAGCCAGTAGAAACTCTGCAAGGGTTTGTGATAAAGCTATTTGAGTTGCATTCGTCTTGCAGTACTTCAAGAGACTCAGTTTCACGCCTCACCATCCTGGAGTGTGCTCCCGTCGAAGAGGCTGTAGATGCTGTCGCTGGAAATGGACTCGTTGTTCAGACTTCTGGTCTGCAAAGCCAACAACGCCTCCAGTTGAGGATGCAGACTGAAGCCCGGCAAAGCTGTGCAGATTAGCTCACAGGATTGGACAGACGCAGCTACTCTATGCTGGCAGCATGAGCCAGCTCAAACGGCTATGCAACATGCATGGGCAACACCGACAGCTCTGTTCGAGCAATACAATGATCAACAAGCCTGAAAACAATACAGACCCATCGTCTGCGCATCCTGACAAAGCAGCAACAGGCAACACGAGAAAGCCTGAACTTCAGCTCAGAACGGTGACGATGTCTGAAGGAGCGAGGCCCACCAGGTTTTGCATACTCGTGTATAAAAGAGATGCGCCCCCGGCCCCACTACCTTCGCCTTCGGGGTCTGCTCATCACTTGGAAAGCGAAGCGCTTCGCTCGGCCTTCCGGCTGAGGAAGATCGTCTCTCCCGAGTCCGAGTCCGAGGGCTCCTTTTCACCGTGCGCACAGCGGTGGTTCAGGCTGGGATTCAAAAAAAAACGAAGCTCCTCGAAGTCTTCAAGCCCAGGCGGTGAGGCCAGCTCCTTCAGTGCTCAGAAGCTGTCATGCCTGCGGTACAGCCACAGCGACGGTGAGAGTACGCATGGAACCACAAGCAACGGCGATCGTGCAAACAGCACATGAATCACACGATGCCAAATCCCGCACTCCTCTTCGCCCATGCAAGGGGAATTCGCTTCCACATCCTCGGACTGGCCTGGGGACGAGGGGGCCGCTTCTCGCACCTGACTCGGAGCAAGGAGGCGGAGAGAACTTGACTCCAAGCTATGGCTGAAAGCAGTGGAGCGGCCGTTTAGGCCGAGCGGCCCTGCCTCGTCGCTCCCGTGGTCGCTTGGGAGCTTCGTGCCCTCCTTATTTGACTCCAGCTCCAACTGTGACGAGGCTGTCGTTTTGCCCGTGAGGCGCCGTCGCTTGCGCCTCTGCAGCTCCTCACCCGAAACGCACGACGGGGCTTGCGAGGACTTTTTGCTGCTCCTAGTGGTGAGTGATGGTGGCGTCGCCTGAGAGCATAAAACAACCGCCTTCCTTGAGCTTAGCCACCTATAGCCATGCCTGCGCCACCAGGGCGGAGTCGTCAGGCAGCACGGGAGCCGACTCCAGGTGGTAGCCCTGGAGCCCCATTTCGTGCACAATGGCAGCCTCCAACACCAGGCATCACGGCAACGTTAACCTGCGACATGTAGCCTTCCAAACAACTCACCAGCAATGTGACTGCGGCAGTCTAGCAGCATCCATCTCAGCTTCATCCAGGGGTTTCGCACAGCGGGCCACCAGTTCCGCCAACATCTTTCTCAGTTCGACCTGGGCAGCCTCGAGCGTGGATGCGGGTGCCATCTGCAATGCCTCCCGCACTTGGGACAGTAGCACGCGCCAGTCACAGTCGCTTGCTTCAGCCATGCCAGGCTGCCAGGTCTGTGGCAGTCTCTACGCAAAGCCACAGATTGCAGAGGATCTGTGACCAAGATTCCAAAGTGAGGCTGCTGGTGACTGGAGGCCTTGGCTTTCCTGAAGCGTACATGCGATGCACCAGCACGGACATATCTACATACTACTTATTACAGGCAGGTATGTCAATCTGCGTATACACACAGTTCAGACGATATGCAACACATCTGCGCGTGTACCCGGATGCGAACACGAATCCCGGCACGTCTAGCAGCGCTACATCCAGTTTCGAGGCTCGTGCAAGCCCGGCTTCGAGCCCAGTTGGGCAAGGCAACAGTAAGAAGCAACCACAATGCAGGCCGCTACCATGGAAACTCACACCTGACGACGGGTTCTGCGCCTATCCCCGATCGCACACGGCTATCGCACCACCGGACGATCAGTTTATCGATTCGCACGACGGCTTACCCCAAAGGCACAAAGGCTGCAGACACAAAACTGGAAGCGGAATCCGAAGACGTCAAGGTGAACTGGAGGCTGTCCAGCTCCCAACGTGAAGGTCATGAAGTCGCAGACGACTCTGCAGGTTCCTGAACTCTTTTTTAACCATTGCAGATTGCCGCAGCACGAGCTTCAGCTACACTTTCTTTGAGCTTTGAGCTGCAACCTGCTGCGACCAACGCATCACACCCCAGGTCTTTGAGGGGGAGCGCCATATCGCTGTCAGCCACGCGTATTGGAACAGCATCTAAACATCGGCAGGCTCCACATCATCGACCAAGTACGTCGTGATCGATCGTGCGGGGGCCTGCATCGAGAACTGACTCTGGCTTCCACACTAGAGGCCAAAGCGTTGCCAAAGCAAGGCCAGAAGACGAGTGCAAAACCCTCATACTTCCTGCACCCTTTGGACAAATGGGGTCTACGAATCAGTGGGCACGGTACCATGCAATCGTCTATGGAGCGGAAAGGACCGACCCAGCGATCAGTCTCTTCAAATGACGAGCTCCAAGCACAATTCAGTATGTCGGATGTGGCCAATGTCAAGCCCACACAACCTGCAGAGAGAAAAGTTTCCCCACGCTGATCTGGACGGCAGGTGAAACGGAAACAAATTACCCTCAAACGGGACCACGAACGCACCTTCTAAGAATCCCTGCCTCGGTGCGCACTGCACCCGATCCCTGCACCTGTCAGGGCCATGAAATCTCAGTCGGAAAAGGACGGATGGGAGAGCCGAAAGGCCGCAAACAGTTGTCCATGACGGACAGGCCTTCAGCCAAAACTCGATGTCCTCCGCACTCTGATTCATGACCACGACAGCCAAACCTGCGGAAGGGCTGCAGCAAGATCTTACTGTGGAAGCACGTAGGATGTAAGATTCTCGAAGCAATCACAGGTTGATCGATATGGCTCGCCACTGCTTGGAGCTTGGGAAACTCACGAAACCCTCAGGCCACACGACTCCACGCAGGTTGGGTCAAAGTTCAAAGCAGACACCATCAGACTGCCAGAGAAAGCAAGAGCTCGAACACTGAGGCTGGTGCTGCCATCGGGGTTCACCCAAGACGTCACCTGAAGAATGACGTCGGCAATCAGGTAGCTGTAACTAAGCGCCATGAGGTACGGCGCGATTGATATGACATGATATGACCGTAGTTGCTGAAGTGAGACACCGCACAAGCAAACTGTCAACCCAGCCTCAAGCACATCCCGGCTTGTGCTGCTCACTGCGCGGCACGCGCCAGGGCGAATGTAGCGGGAAAAATGGCCAAGATACCTCAGAAATCTTGCCGACGACACGTGAAAGTCCGTGAATCACCGAGGCTGACCAAGTGGAAAAATGCAACAGAAGGGCATCTTCTTATCGTGCACACTCCAGTTCGTCCCACCTGACTATCGCGCCAGGCCACAAGGGCCCTACAGTAGGGCCCCGGCCAGTAGGATGGCTGTCGGAGCACTTCGTCGCTGCGCGTGTCGCAGATGATCGGAGCTGAGCCTCAACGCTCGACTTCGGACGGCCAAAATCAATATGAGGTGAGTCATGATGTCCACTCTGCTCCTCTGTTCAGCTGACATTAACGACCCTATTCCGCACGCCCAGTGGAGCTACTTCGATGAGGCCGTCTCAAGCTCACGAGTGTTGACCCTAAGCAAAGCTCGGGGTCGCGGCAAAAGTTGCCGACATGGTTGGGACCGCCTGACAACAAGGATGCGAACTCTTCCTTTATTATGATGCTGAGAGATTTGATTGTCTGCTGTCTCGCGCTCTGCTGCACACTCTCTTGATTTTCTGTGATGTTGAGAGATGGGATTGTCTTCTGTCTTATGCTCTGCTGCACACTCTTAGACTTGGATTTGCATCAGCCTCTTTCATCTATGCCGCATACTGTGATGTTACATGCCATGCCAAAATGTTTCAGCAGTCCAGTCCTCGCTCGTCCAGGCACAGGTTCCAGTCGATCCAGCCTTCGCAACCTGACGAGTTCCCACGTTCAGCTCGTCTGGCTTCTTCCGGCTCAAGGTTTCTTCCCACACGAAGTCGCTGGCAAGTAACAAGAACCAGAACTGCTGGAAAAACTGCTGCGGAGCGCGAAGAAGCGGAGATGCAGCGACCAAAAAACTCTCAGCTCCACTCCGTGGTTCATGTCGTTGATGATGTTCATGCCGTACCTTCACACGGCGCTCGGAATCTGCAATATCATCTGACTCCGTTGCGACTCCCTGAACAACATGACTCACATGACGGCAAAGATTCTGCTGACCAGATGTGGCAGTGAAAGGAGAATGGATCGTGCCTCTCGCCGATTTTCCAAACCTGAGCCGAGTGATCAAGATCGTGTTGTGAAGGTCGAACACCGCCTCGTTTTAGGAGAGAAAGTCCCAAATCAGAAAAGCCCTCGGGCGAGAACCCTCGGCCATCCTAGGCCCCTGGCCCCAAGCATCTCGTCCAACTTTCGATTCGAGAGCTCCTGCAGTCTGTTTTGCAGCGGAGGACAAGGCCTGCAGCTGTCACGCCTGGCAGCCCTCCGTGAAGATGATGTGCTTGTCCGGTTGCAGCCTCAATGTGGCAGAGCCAAGATAAATCACGGACTCCGGACTCCGTTCACTTGAGGGCCTCCAGCTGTGCTGCGACGGACTTGGAAGCCTCACTACTGCCGCCGAAGCTGAGGGGCCAGCTCCGCCAAGCGCCGGACGTTCTCGAAACCTAGCCTGCAGGCATCAAGGATCACTGAAGTCGACAAAGCCCTGTGGCAGACTAGGATATTTGAAGCTCGTCAGCTCAATTGAAGCCCCTTCCTCTCCGTCCAGGCCTGGCTTTGAGCTCTTGGACGGAGCCGCCGCCACGCTTGCGGTCCTGCAAGTAGTCTCTCCAGGGTAAACGAGCGATCGACGAAGGATTCAAGGGAAGGAGCTTAAACTTGGACGCGAGGCGCCTGGACCGAAACATTCGACAATGCCGGCCAACGAGGCCGTGTTTGGACGATCCACACATGGAGCTGCTGCAAAGAACTCGGTAACTCTCCCAGCCATCACCAACCCCGCACAAAGACGCTCCACAGTGAGAAAAATCTACGGAACAAAGCTTGCAAAAGGACTGCACTGAACACTTGCACGTTGCCAAGCCCACCGAAGCTGGACATGGCAATAGACTCAATGAGCACAGGCGAGTGATGGAAGCCTCGTAGACAATGTCGTAGCATTCGGGCCAGGTCTCATACCGGGCATCGCCGTACCTAGGGTCTCTTAGAAGCAAGTCATGGAATGGCTGTGATGCTGCATCCACAGGTACCATCATTTCAGCCACTGCGGCAACATAGATAACAAGAGGCGAATGCAGAGATAAATCGGAACTTCGATGATGTCGGAACAACATTTGATCCACATGTTCTTGCGGGGTCCTTCTAGATCGAAGAAACATCACATGGTACCCAGATGACGGTGTGACGAGATACCACCATGCATACCAACCCGAACAATGCTGAACGTGGCACTATGCCGCACTGTTTCCGGGTATGCCTCATAGCTCCAAATGCTAAGAAAACCCATGGCGCACCAGTGGTAGCCGAGACCCCAGATGTACCTGCGTCGGCTGTCTACAGCAGAACGAAGCCATCCAGGTCAATCATCGCGGCAAATGGTTCAGGCTTTAGAGGGGCCATGTGAACCCAAACTCAAAAATGACAAACCGACACCCTCAGCCTCAATGCCTCGCCCTCAATCCGAAAACCTGCAAAGCGTAGAACGGGAGAGTGATGTGGAGACTAATGCGTTCGACTCATGCGATGAGCAGACGCGCCTTTCAAGCTCAGCAAGCCACTCTTGAACAACTCTCCGCCCCAAGAAGGGGGTGCGCGAGTTCCCAATTGCCAAGCGGCTTCGAGGCTTCGACGTCCGCATACGCCACGGCCGCCCGCTCCAACCTTGGCTCCCCCCTTTCTCGCCAGCTTGGCCAGGCTTTTCGGCTTTGAGGGTCTGGTGCCATGGCTACGGTTAAACTATCCTTAGCTTCAACAAAGCTTCTCACTTCCAGTTCGATCAAGCGCACCACCAGACGAAATCTAAGTGAGAAGATGTTGGACATCACCGGCAAGGGGCTTGAAAGTCATTCCAAATTGAAGTTCTTTGCACAGGGACCCGATCTGACAAATGATCCGTGATGCAGGCATTAAAATTTCCCCCCGAAGGATCTGTCCCACTTCGCCCTTTCCCTTTCTGCCGAATGTGTCCAAGATGAACCCGAAGGTGCGAATCCATTGTCCATGCCTGGCACTCCAAGCTTGTGAAACTTCTTTCGAATTCGAATTTGCGAAAAATGGAACACACTCGGACCAACTGCCAGAAGTGCCAAGCCTTTCGCCAGGCAAGAAACAACTCCGAGGGCATGGCATGCCATCACCTGCGGAGCAAGTCTGTTTGAGTCTGTCGTTGAGTCACGCAACCGATCTTCAAAGGACAGCATGGGCTCGCCCCAGCACGCCGGATCCTTTCACTGCCTATGAGCTTGACTCGGCTCAACGCTGTGTGACTCGTCCGGCTGTCAACGTTCCCGTGGGACTGCACACTGAAATCCACCACCCGGGCCGGGGACGGTTGTGATCCCAGATGATGATTTTCACCCTGCTGAGATCAGCGGCCTGGCTTCGTTCAGAGAGACTTGCGCTGCTTTGGCGCTTCCACAACACGTCACAGCGAGTCAGGCTACTCGGCGAGATGCTTTGCTTTCACGTGGATCTCGCCTGGCCTCCAGGGCAGGACCCAAGTGGTCTCGCACAAAATCCCTCTCTTCCTGGCAAAGGGTAGTGCGAGGCTAGGAGAGACGAAAAAAGTGAGACGGGGGAGCTTGCAAGCAGTTACTTGCGTGGAGATCCCAAACTTGATCTGATCTGACTAGCAGCATCAGGTGCATCTGTGGATAGCTGTCTCAAGGGAACCTCGGCCGTGTAGATGCAGGATTCCCAGATCTGTGCCGCTTCGGGCTCGTTCTGCACCTCACACACATGTACCCTATGACTATGAGAACAGCCGAGGCGAAACCCCTCAGCAAGCAAGCCTGGGCCATGCGAGCACAAAAAAAAGCAACTCAGCTGAGACCCCCACGGAAACGGCCCAGATGGGGACATCCAACTTTTCCATCTCCTACTATGCACTGACACGTTGGCGCGGTGAGCATTCGATGCTGGGTTCTGGTGCAAGTAATCTTTTTCTCGGCAGCTTTGACAACCGCCGCCACTAGCGACTGCGACATTGCATAGCTGGTCGTCAGCTCTGAAAGCGGCTGCTGGTCAACTGTCAGACATGCGCACCTCTAGCCTCACCGGACATCACGGGACAGGAGATGGAAAAGATGTGAACTCGAGATTAAATTAAAACGGTACATGTCATTTTCCTTCCTGTTCGGCAAAGAGCGAAGGACACACATGGAAAACTAGCAAGAAGCGAACCATGGCGAGCAGACACGGGAGCACGGTGCAAAGTTACGCCTTGCTGTACATGCACCGCCTGAGCCCATACTATGTCGATCAGATGGCTGCTTCTCCGTAGAAGGTAGAAGTTAACTGTGTCAACCAATTTGGTCATGCCGCAACATCCACACCAGAGCGTGCTGAAGGTTCCTGCTAGATCTTTCAGTGTCAGAACGGACGACGTGTTGGGGACATGATGTGGCTCTTTTCCGGCTCCTGGACGAATCGCACGAAGTGGTGAGCCCAAGCTCCGTAGCCTGGCTTGTTGTGGGGTGTTCCAGGTCAGTCAACGGGGAATTTGGAACTCAAATTCTAGAGCCCTTGATGGTGCGAACTGTACTAACAAAGAGGTCGTGCATGGGATGGTCGTGACGGACTGCATCGACTCAATCACGGACATCTGTATTTTTCAACCCGTCTAGAAACGAGCAAATTCGCTAACCCTGACTTTCCCTGACTTGAAATGGCAAGACCCGAAAGCCCCAAGCCAGGAAGCCCAAGACTCAACATGGGCCTCAAGCAAGCAAGCAAGCCCTTTTTTTACAGTGAGATCTTATGGACCAAAGCCTGACCTGCAAGCCACTGCAAAGCCCTTGTTGCACCAAATTTTAGCATAAAGAACGGGAACAGAGACGAGCAAGAAACTTCTATTAAATATTGTAATATTGGCATGATTTTCGACAAGAAACCTGACACCGAAGTAGCCGCTTGTTGCTTCCCTTGCAAAGCTCGGTCCCGCACACTCTTTTTTCAGGTGCCCGTCGCCGTGGAACTCCATCTTCGTCCTAAGCCACTTCAGTGTGCTTGTTCGAATTGCAATTCGAATTCATCGTGTTTGTTGAGTTTCTCGGCGTCTTGGTGATTTAGTGAGACCAGTGATGGTCTGTTGCATCTTCGCTTTGTGTTGATTTCTGGTGTGTGTTTTCCCGAGCTTCCGGCTTCATCCACATTGGTGGACTCCAGGGGCTAGCAAGCATAGCCAGCGGCGCGCCGGCGAGCTGGGCAAGAGCTGCGGGGCGGGAGTGGAATTGTGTCACAGCTCTGTGCATTACGAACTGGTTCTTGGCTAGCGCAGACAGAGGAAGAAGAACAAAGCGAGACACGTTGAAACGTTAAGGGATGTTCGACGGTTCGACTCTCTGTCAGCCTTCGCAGCATCGTGGATGGCGGGCAAAATACTGGCCTGTCAAGGTCTCGTGGTATCATAGACGGACTGAGTGGGAAAGCCGTGTCCCTGAAGCCATCATACAGCAGAATCTGCAGAGCTCATCCCCGGCCCGGACCAAAGCTCGAAAATGGATGGGGCCTTGTAGTGCTCCAGGCTGAAGCCTTTCAATTCCTCATCACCCTCCGCCAGATCTCCACAAGTCCTTCCGTCCGAGTCTCTTCTTCGGAAGCTTTCGGAACCATGAGTCGAGTCTGAAGCTCTTGATGCGTTCGGGATCGAGACATGCTTTGGCCACGAAACCTATGTGCGGGCTTCATAGCAAATGAAGACTTGACGGTGGGCCTAAGGTCGCTATGTCCTGCACCCGCAACCTGCGAGGATGGACTTCGATTTGTCGGAGTATTGTGTCTAGGGCTCAGGAACCGTGCTTTGCTCCATTCCACGGTGATTCGGCCCGTCAACACATTGTCCTCGATCTTCATCGTCACTAGAACTAAACTTGAAAGCTAAAAGCTGAATCCTAGTCCTAGACAGGCAAGAGGCGACATGCGAATACCCCATCCCGGACTCGAAGTAAAGCAAGGGCAAAGGTCCAGTTGCCCAGTGAGAAGTCGCAGGAGCCGATGTGCACTCGCGCCAGCTTGTAGCCCAAGCCCGCCTCCAGAGCTCCGAGATCAGGGCGTCAACTCCCAACTTATCTCGTGCACTCTGCACAAATCACACCAGCAGTGTGCGCGCACCAGGATGCAACATCTAAGGGATCTCAAACCCTCGAAACGGCAGAATCTTCCCTGAAATGCGTGCAGGGACGAAAAGCTGCAACAGGTGGGCAGCTGATCCTGGAGTTCGATTGCAATCCCGGGGGACACGCAGCTGCCTCTTGATCGTAGCAGGCACGCAGCACCTGTGACTTTGTCAAGCGAAGATCACCGACAACAGGGTTCTGCAGATATGATTGGGCGGGCTTCACGCGTTGTTCGGGCTTGGGACCAGGTGCTTCCGAAAGACTCGAACCCCCCGACATGGCCTGACATGGCCTGGCACCGATCGAAACTTAAGCCCACTTCTCTTGACACAGCAACGGATCGGGCCTCGTCTCGCTTCTCTGGGCTCATCTTTCGAAGGGTTTCAGTCGAAGCCTTCGAAAGACAAATAAACAGATTGGAAGGTCCGCAGGAGGTCTCCTTAGTGCCCTTAGCGGCCTTGGCGTTACAGGCTCGAAGCAACTCAGTCCGGAGTCCACACCAGTGCAAGCCAAGCAGCTTCTGTGAAGCTTCCACCGAAGCCCAGCCACGGTCTCGAGATGGCGAAGGTGCATGGATCCGAAACTGTAGTTCTCTTTAGCTGTGACTGGGACAAGCATCCCAACCTTCTCAAGCAACCCCAGCACACGAGCGCGCACACACACACACACAGCAAGTCACCTTCGTACATACATGGTCGCACTTACATGCCGATGCTTCCGGCCTTAGAACCGTCTGGGCCGGAGCCACAAAGATCCCAGCAGCCTGTGCAAAGTCCAGCGGTGCAGCACGGCGTGAAGCGTTCGGAAAGGCTATGGATGGAAATGAAGAGCAAAGTATAGCAAAGTTGCGAGCTTCCCTGATCACTCACGGCACGGAGAGGCGACGAAGCCCTCTGCTTCTGCACAGCCTCTGATGCAGACCTGGGCAGGCCTGCGCTCCACCCGATGCATCTGCGCCAAGCGCAAGCTCTTGGATCCTCACAAGACACCACGACGCACGGAATGCTCAGGAGCATCCAGGGCCCGGGACTGGGAAGGACTAGTGACTAGTGTTCCGGTCCGCGACCCTACTCAGCAGCTACGGCATCGGGCATGACTCAGGGAGACAGTCTGCATTGCAACGGGCAGAGCCACCGTGAAGTCTCGACTGTGCTGACATGTTCGGCAACCAATAGCGACGGCCTGCTCCAACCCTTCGCATCGCCCTCCGTCGTGCGGAAGGCAACTACCTGCGTGCTGACGCGGATGGTAGGTTGCCACGTTCCGCAGGTTTCAGGCATCCGACATCTGCATCGTGCTAAACACAGGTCGTGCCGAAGCGTCAACTGCACTTCAGGATGCCATGACGCTGTTAATCAAACAAAACGGTTTTGGGTGCAGTGCCGTCAAGATTTGCGACCAACGGAAATGGAACCTCAAGAAAAGATGCAGTGCATGTGCCCCCGTTGAAATCAAACCTGTTGAATTTCCCAAACCATCCGGGCTTACAAGAAATTTCGAAAAAAAAATCCAAAGATGCGGTGTAAACAAACAGCAACTGGGTCCCCAGCTCTGCGGTAGCGCTGGGGCGTTGGAGCCTTGCAAGAACGGCTTGACTCTCCCCGTGTTGGTCTAGCCTTCAGCAATCACCGAAGCAACCACCCACAACGTCCTGCTTCAAAACAAGCGTACTTTCGAAGAAACATTGGGAATATGAGAACAGGCAGTTATGGCCGATGGCTGTGTGCGAACCGCCAGGTCCACATGTCTGACTGCATGGCGCACAACATGATTTAACTTCCAACTCGGACCGATCATATAACCTGGGCATCTTGGATCGACCAGTAACATGGATCATGGGGTTGACAAAACTTCTGAATTACTGCAAAACGGCGACGCAAAAACTGGCCTTGGCATTTGCGCATGTATGTGTCCCATGTGATTCCGCTGCCACAACAAATCCCGCAAGTTCACCGGCCTTCAAAGTTGCTTCACTGGCTCCCATGGCACTCAGACTCCACTTTCGTCACGTTTTTGCAACTGGTCTAAAAGATTGGTTGTCGCTGCCATCCTCCCTTCGAGAAGTTGTGGGCAGTCTGCCATTGAGTGTGCTTCTTTTGTTGTTATGAACTCCAACTGCTTCTAAAGGTCCCAATCCTGCGATTCAAAATTATTGATTCGACCTGTTTTACGTGGAATGTGCAGTGCCTGTTGAGCCAAGCAGGTGAAGAAACATCAAGAACGATGCCAGCTCGCTCAATACTTCTCTCCACAATACCCAACAATAACTGCTGAACTGCTGGCAATTCACCCAATTGCGGCAACGCATCACAGAAAACAAGCTTCTGTAACATCTTCTCAAATACTGACAAATCTGCAAGCCTGTTCACCGGAAGTTTTTCGGCATGCCCCTTGGAGCAGCCCCAACAGGCACGAAGACTAACAGAGCACGCACAAGACAGGTCTTTCTTCTAGAAATGCAACCAGGCGAAGACCACAAATTCCCGTTGCTTCGTGACTGCGGAGGCACTACTTCCCGAAGCTAGAAGGTGTCATAGGCGGGGAGCCGAAAGCCGTATCCACGATGGCAGTAGACCCATGTCTCGCGAATGGTTTTTTGGCGCCGGCGGGCCAGAAGTATCCCGACGAATGCTTTGTTTACGCAGTCGGCAGTAGCACGGCCCTGCAAGCAGGATCTCCGCCAAGTTCTGGCTAAACCACGGCTCGGTGCTGTCCCAGATCGCTGACTCATCAACCGTGACTACGATTGGAACCCTGTACAGATCCGGTTTGGAAAATTCCAAAGGTGTAAATGGAGTTGTTGCTTTGGAAGAATACACAGTGACCAAAGCAAAATCCATGCTGTTAAAATTATCGAACAGAAAGAATCCATGCTCTTCCCGTCGAAATCTTTCAGATCTGGCGCTGGAGCGCCCTGCACCGACTTCCACCCGATTGTCCAACCACCACCCCTTCAAGAGGTAGTCCCGCCAATCTCTTCCTCCATCGGTTCTTCGGGCCTCTTCTCTCCTTTTAGCTCTCTTCAAAATTCCAATTCCAATACTTTGGAGAGTTCTACCAACACTACGTATGATCCAACGAATGATGAAGTCAAGAATTTCAAGTACAGAACTACGTTGGTGACGATATATGAAGGAGAAGAGATTATCTGGAAATCAACTAGAGTTCTTCGAATGTGCAGAAGAGTGGAAAGGAAGTGAAGAAGTGCAGATTGATCTAGCCAAAGACAAGTCGGTGGTTATTACGATTTTAGAGAGAAAGTCCGTAGGGCTAGATGAGTATGTGATTATGAAAGACCACTCAAGAAGAAGAGAAAGGACAAGAGAGAGAAGAAGATGTTGAAATGAGACACAGTGAGGAGCCAAGCTCAGGATCAAAGCCAAGCTCAAGGATCAACAGAGAAGAAGAAGACGGTTGAGGAGATTGAAAAGGAGAGTAAAGAAGAGTGGAAGGTTTGTTTCCAAGTGAACCCCAGAAGGTGAAGGAGACTGGAAGATTATTGAAGAAAAGCTATCAAGCTTGGGAGAGAGAATGGTTGTAGCTGGAGTAGAGTTGACTCCTGACAATACACTGAAGAAACTGAGAACAGCGTGCGAGTTTCTGAAAGTAGGAAAAACTCTTCCATCTGCTTTATCAAAGTCAACTTTCTCACTTGTGGTTCTTCTTCTTTATCACCGGGACACTCAACAAGGACCCCACTTGGCCTCAGAGCGACCTCCCCTGTCGTTTTTCTTCTTCTTAGAGAGTCCTTCTCTGAGAGGAGCGGGAGATGGACAACTTCGGAGTCTCGAGCTGGCGTGCTGGCAAGATGCCAGAGGGCAAGCTTTCTGCATGCTGATGTCGACTGATCGCGTTCAAAATGTTTCCAGCAACACCAACGGGCACCTCGACAACACCCATGACCGCAGCTTTGCGCCCTCCCGGTGGCCTGGACCCGTATCCCATTCACAGAAGCTTCAGAGCGAGGGCGTCAAGCCCTCCCATTTCCCATTGCTGTAGGATACATTTTTGTCGCAATGCCAATCTGACGCCGTAACGTTGGAGGCACATTCGTGCAAAACTGAAAACTGCTTTGAAGTTGCCCGCTCGCATTTGTTAGAGATGGTTTTGGCAAAGAAGCATCGCTCTCTAGCAGTCGTCTATCACAAGGGCGAATCTGGAGAAGATGAGTTTTACGTCGCGAATTCCATCCTGTTTGGACTAACAGCTTCGATGCACTCCTTTGTGCGGACGAAGCTATGTTGCCGAGCTCCTTCTGTTTTGACGACTTTCAATGTTCTCAACGACTGACTGTGCTACGGCCACTGATGCGATCATCAGTGATTTCCTTGACTTGCTGGGATGGAGTCATGCAAAACTAGCAGCAAAGCTCACCTCTTCTCTGTGTCTTCTCGGTCCTCGGGATGCAGATCGACCTCAGCAAGCTGCAAGAGGGATGTGTCGTTAAAAGCAACAAGCCTGGCCGCATCGAGCGAATTGTAGTGTAGTGGGATTGCTGAACTTTTCTTCTGGCTTTTTCGCTGGGCGCGCCCTGAAACAATCCTGCCGGTGGCTGTCTGGTTTTCTTTCGGGGCTAGACCTTCCAAAGAAGCCGTGAGGATGGTGTCGACACACGATTTCGGTTCTTCAGCAGACCCCGCCACGCCTCATCTCTTGCAATCCCGTCGACGAATCTCCCATCCTGGTGTGGACAGATGGTTCATGGGTGTGTAAGATCATGAGCGTTAGTCGCTTGTGATAGGTAACTCTGTTTGTGAGTGTTTTGCTTCGGGAACGGTTTCAAGAAACCTTCCTTGATGCTTTGAAAGTACATTTGAGAATCTTTTNGTTTTGCTTCGGGAACGGTTTCAAGAAACCTTCCTTGATGCTTTGAAAGTACATTTGAGAATCTTTTCGATCTCAAAGTGTACTTGTTTTGGTGATGAGGACTCCTTGAAGGATCCTCACCACTATGTTTAAATCCCACAAGATTTACTCTGTAAATCTTTGTGTGGTTAGTGCCCAATACGCTAATTCGTTTGTTTGAATTCGTTTCCACACTTGCGTGTGAATTCTGCCGCACTCCGTGNATACGCTAATTCGTTTGTTTGAATTCGTTTCCACACTTGCGTGTGAATTCTGCCGCACTCCGTGACTGTTTGGCTCAAGCTGAGTGAAAAAGACTTGCAGCTGTCCGCTGTGTTTGTAGGTAGTGACTGTGTTCTTCCAAGGGAAAAGGTCTAGGAGGGACCTTAAGTTTTCCACGTGGTAGCGGAGCTTGTGCCTTGGAGGACAAGTCCGTGGTTTGAAACCAGGAACAGATAGGTG